>CAUYLG010022030.1:0-33471 GCA_963573385.1 Cacajao melanocephalus
AGTTCGTGTCCTTTGTAGGGACATGGATGAACCTGGAAACCATCATTCTCAGCAAACTGACACAAGAACACAAAATCAAACACCGCATGTTCTCACTCATAGGCAGGTGATGAACAATAAGAACACATGGACACAGGGAAGGGAGCACTACACACTGGGGTCTGTTGGGGGGAAATAGGGGAGGGACAGCAGGGGGTGGGGAGTTGGGGAGGGATAGCATGGGGAGAAATGCCAGATATAGGTGAAGGGGAGGAAGGCAGCAAATCACACTGCCACGTGTGTACCTATGCAACAATCTTGCATGTTCTTCACATGTACCCCAAAACCTAAAATGCAATAAAAAGAAAAAAAAAAGAAAAAAAAAGAAAAGAAAAAAAAATTTTTTTTTTCAACTAGCTGAGTGTGGTGGTGTGCACTTGTAGTCTCAGCTACTTAGGAGGCTAAGGAGGGAGGATCACTTGAGCCAGGAGTTCAAGGCTGCAGTGAGCTCTGATTGCACCACTGTACTCTAGCCTGGGTGACAGAAAAAGACCCTATCTCAAAAAAAAAAAAAAAAAAATGGCTGGGTATGGTGGCTCTACGCCTGTAATCCCAGCACTTGGGAGGCTGAGGTGGGTAGATTATAAGGTTCGGGGTTCAAGACCAGCTTGGCCAATATGGTGAAACCCTGTTTCTACTAAAAAAAATATAAAAGTTAGCCGGGCATGGTGGCGGGCACCTATAGTCCCAGCTACTTAGGAGGCAGAGGTAGGAGAATTGCTTGAAACCAGGAGGCAGAAGTTGCAGTGAACCAAGATCGCACCATTGTACTCCAGCCTGGGCAACACAGCAAGACTCTGTCTAAAAAAAAAAAAAACACCCCCATACCCACACACACACAAGGAGAAGGTATTTGGGAGTAGAGCATTGCAATGGGAATCCACATAGCATAGTAAAGTATCTGTGTATTCAGGGAGGTGAAAGAAGACAAAGATTAAAGGAAAAAAATGAGGAGGTTCCATAATTGTTTTGAAATATTAATAATTATCCTTGGCTACAAAGATCAATAACAAGGGTGGCTGTGTCTGAAGCTGGACGGGCTGCTGCCGGGAGGTGTCCTAGGAGGAGACTTTTTTGTGTAAGGTTGCGAAGGCCTTTGTGCAAAGCTGTTGTTTTTCCAGTCGTTTTTGTCATTGGCCATACAAGCGTGAAAACCCTCTCTTCGTGGCCTTCCTGAGTTCTATTTGTCAGGGTTTTTGGTAACACTGGTGACCCCATTTTGATTCAGACTACTTTCACAGTCAATACACACAGATCTCTGACGATGGTGCCTGGCACCCCACAGGCAGCCGAGGTCCACCCCTCATCCCTGTACCCAACTAGACTGTCGGCCACAGGAGGGCAAGGCCCTGTGTTCCCTACTCACTGTTACATTCTCTGGGCCTCATGCGATACCTTGGCACATCCCAGGTGCCTGTCACATTATTGGTGAATTAATGACCTGTGAGGACGGGTGCTGTATCAGTTTCCTGCACCTGCTGTAACAAATGACCAATAATTTCACTATCTTAATGCATCAGAAATTGATTTTCTCATAGTTCTAGAAGCCGGAAGGTCCAAATGAGCCTGAAATCAAGGTGCTGCCAGGGCCATACTTCCTCTGGAGCCTCTAAAGGAGATTTTTTTTTTCTTTTCTCGCTGTGTCACCTAGGCTGGGGTGCAGTGGTGTGATCTCGGCTCACTGCAGCCTCCGCCTTCTGGGTTCCAGCGACTCTCCTGCCTTAGCCTCCCAAGGAGCTGGGATTACAGGCACGTGCCACCATGCCCAGCTAACTTTTTTTGTATTTTTAGTAGAGATGAGGTTTTGCCATGTTGGCCAGGCTGGTCTCAAACTCCTGACCTCAGGTGATCTGCCCACCTCAGCCTCCCAAAGCGCTCAGATTACATGTGTAAGCCTCGTACCCAGCTGTTTTTTTTTTTTTTTTTTTTGAGATGGAGTCTCACTCTGTCGCCCAGGCTGAAGTGCACTGGCGTGATCTTGGCTCACTACAATTTCTGTTTCCGGGTTCAAGTGATTCTATTTCCTCAGCCTCCCAAGTAGCTGGGATTACAGGCACCTGCCACAACGCGGCTAATTTTTTTGTATTTTTAGTAGAGGGGGGTTTCATAATGTTGGCCAGGCTGGTCTCAAACTCCTGACCTCAAGCGATCCACCCGCCTCAGCCTCCCAAAGCGCTGGGATTATAGGCGTGAGCCACCATGCCCAGCCCAGGGAGATTTCATTCCTTCCCTCTTTCAGCTTCTGGTGGCTGCCAGCACTCCTCGGCTTGTGGCGGCATCACTGCAGTCTCTGCCTCCGTGGTCACAAAGACTTCTCCTCTTCTGTCAGTGCCAGAGCTCTCCCTGCCTCCATCTTACAAGGACACCTGTGAGTATATTCAGGGCCCACCCAAGTAAACCAGGATAACACCCCCATCTCAAGATCCAGAATGAAATAACACACCTGCAAAGATGTTACCACATCAGGTGATATCCACAGGTTGTAGGAACTGGGACCTGATATTTTGGGGGCATTATTCAGCCTTCCACAGGTTCTGGGGCTGCCAGTGCACCCCTACTCCCTGAACCCTGGGCTGGGCTGCAATGGCCAGGTTCAATCCCAGGTGAATGAAGGGGAAATATCCCTCCTTAGGCCCCCGGGACTCAGGACATGCAGCCAGATCTAATCCCATGAGGAGAGGGCACAGAGGTGACCCTTCAGTTATCTTCCCAGCATGACTTTCCCCCCAGGCTGCTCCATCACATCGGAGTCCTTGCCGCTGACTTCCTCTCCTTGCCCCGGTGGTCACCACCAGGAACAAGCATCCCTGGTGTGCTTCCAGAACAGCAGGCGATGCTGCCAGGGCCACAAACCCAGGTAAGGCCTGAGTCTCCTGAGCTTGAAAAGCTTGGGATTTTATATGATCATCCCCCTTGGAGGCATCAGCCTGTCTCATTCGTCTCTGTGTTCCAGGGCCCCACACACGCAGACGCCCAAGGCTGGCTGATGGAACAGGGACCAGTTCTTCTTCCGCAATCCCAAAGTACAATGTACTCCTGACAAGCCCAGAAAGGACACACGGCTTTACACCCTGGACCCTATTTCATTCTCATTCCCGACTGCTGGAAATGGGTCTTATTATCATTACTGTTGTTTATAACATCAGTCCCATTTTACAGATATGAAAAACTGAGGCCTAGAGAGATTTTTTTCTCAAAGTCTTACAGCCAAGAACTCAAACCCAGGTTTTCTGACTCCAGATCCCATGTCTTCTCCGTGACCCCAAGCTGCCTTGCCACCAGGGCGTGAGATGCAGAAGGCTCCCTTAAGGTCACCAGAATCTGTCACCACAGGGCAGACTCTACTCCCCACTTTCTCCCAGACAGGGCTACCTTCTGGGGGTGCCCTCATATATTTTTGCATGTGTGCACACACGTGTACCCCCTGCAAGAATGTTTACCTATCAAGTTTTGATTTTTGTTTTTTTTGAGACAGAGTCTTACTTTGGTGCCCAGGCCAGAGTGCAGTGGCACGATCTTGGCTCACTGCAACCTCTACCTCCTGGGTTCAAGCAATTCTCCTGCCTCAGCCTTCTGAGTAGCAGGGACTACAGGCATGTGCCACCATACCTGGCTAATTTTTGTATTTGTAGGAGAGACGGGGTTTCACCATGTTGGCCAGGCTGGTCTCGAACTCCCAACCTCTGTGATCTGCCCGTCTCGGCCTCTCAAAGTGCTGGGATTACAGGCATGAGCCACTGCTCCCTGCCTGTTTGTCTGTTTAGAGCAGGGTCTCACTCTGTCACCCAGGCTAAAGTGCAGTAGCACGATCACAGCTCACTGCAGCTTCAACCTCCCAGCCCTGAGTGATTCTGCCATCTCAGCCTCCCCAGGACTTGGGACCACTGGCATACACCACCACACCTGGCTAATTTTTAAAATTAAAAAAAAAAAATCTCACTGTGTTATTCAGGCTGGTCTCAAACTCCTGGCCTCAAGCAATCTTCCCATCTTAGTCTCACAAAGCACTAGGATTATAAAGGTGTGGGCCATTGTGCCTGGCCATTGAGTTTTTGCTTTTTTTTTTAGCCAGGGTCTTACTCTGTCACCCAGTCTGGAGTGTAGTGGCAGGATCATAGCCCACTGCAACCTCTCACCTCCTGGGCCTAAGTGATCGTCCCACCTCAGCCTCTGAGTAGTTGGAATTACAAGGATGCACCACCATACCTGGCTCGTTTTTGAATCTTTCTTTGTAGAGACAAGGTCTTGCCATGTTGCCCAGGCTGATCGCATCTGGGCTCAAGCGATCTTCCCACCTAGGCCTCCCGAAGGGCCCTGATGACAGGCATCAGCCACCACACACTGGCCATCAAGTGTTTACTCAGCAACTGCTGTGTACGTGACACTGAACTAGTCATGAGGGTTGGCACGGTGAATAAATGAAACCTGATTCTGCTCTCACTGGTTTACAGATGTCAGACAGGCTCATGTCATTCCAGACCAGGTTGAGCACCGTGACAGATGTGACGGGGGCTAAGAACAAGTGACCAGGGAGACCCCACGCAAACCATGGGCGCAGGGCAGGCCTCTCAGGGCAGGGTCATGAGACTCACTGAGACTGGAGGCTGTAAAGAGAGACCTGGTGGCGAGGACAGCACAGTGCAGGCAGCAGTGAGTGCAGGCAGCAGCGTGTGCAAAGGCCCTGGGGGAGGGGCTGCTTGGATGCTGAGGACAATGCGGGCTGAGGCGCAGAGGCCGCGGGGGTGATGCATGCATGAGCTAGGACAAGCCCAGGCCACATGGTGCCTTAAGGCTGGGGTCAGGGGTTGGATTATCCCCTGCAGGGACAACAGGAGCCTCAGGGTCTCAACATGTAGGGGCTGTGCAGAGCAGGACTATCAGGCAGAGGAGACCAGGAAGGTGGAGCCAGAGAGGACAGACTTCCAAACTTTCAGCAGGGGCGGGCGTCCTCTGTAGGCACACGACACACACGACACGGCTGGAGGGAAAGGACCCTGCAGTGCAGGGAATTATGGGAAATGTAGACAGGGCCCCGAGGCACTGGGAGGCCCCAGAGAGCAGTTCAGAAAGCTGCGCTCCACACCCGGTACCGTCCTGGCTCACGGCTTATGACTTCTGAAGTGACGCTCACCTCTCTGAGCCTCTATTCACTCATCTGCAAAATGGGTATGTGAATGTTATTGTTCCATTCTTCGCCTTTCTCATGATGTTGTTCATGTAAAGTACACACAGTAGAAAGTTACACAAGGCCATGAAATTGGAGGGAACATCCTCTCACCAGTGGCCATGGGGGGCATGAGTGCAGCCCTTTAAGCTGAATGACCACTTGGGTTCCTTCTTGTACCTGCTGGGTCCTGCTCAGCTCTGAGGCAGAGAGCTGTATATAAGCCCTAAGACCCCACAGAGATGCTGGCCCTGGCTGGTGTGGGGAGACAGGGATGGAAAGAAAGGGCAGGAATCCATTTAGCCACCAGAATGGCTAAAATGAGAAAGACTGACAATACCAAGTGCTGACAAGAAGGTGGGGCAGCTGGAAGATGTGTGCCTTGCTGCTGGGAGTGCTACTATGGAAATTCCTTTAGCATTACCCCCACACACACACTCTAAATGTATCTCGCGGGGGTCCTCAACAGGTAGGTGTGCCCGCATGTCTCAGGAGGAGGATGGTCTAATTAACCACAGTACAACCTACACTGTGTGGCTATTTGAAAGACTGGGGCCAGGCACAGTGGTACATGCCTATAATCCCAGCACTTTGGGAGGCCAAGACAGGAAGACTGCTTCAGCCCAGGAGTTTGAGACCAGCCAGGGCAACAGAGGGAGACCCCATTTCTACAAAAAACTGAAAAACACTAATTGGGTAGTCCCAGCGACTCAGGAGGCTGAGGAAAGAGGATCGCTTGAGCCCAGGAGTTTGAGGTTGTGTAAGCTATGATTGTGCCGCTGCTTCCAGCCTGGGCAACAGAATGAGACCCTGTCTCTAAAAAAAAGGGCAGATAATAACAGTGTTCATGAGGATTTGGAGAAATTAGAATCCTTATATACTGCTGGTGGGAATGTAAAATGATATAGCTAGGCTGGGCATGGTGGCTCACGCCTGTAATCCCAGCACTTTGGGAGGACAAGGTGGGTGGATCACTTGAGGTCAGGAGTTCAAGACCAGCTGACCAAATGGTGAAACCCCATCTCTACTAAAAACACAAAAATTAGCCGTGCATGGTGGCACACACCTGTAATCCCAGAGGCAGGAGAATTGCTTCAGCCTGGGAGACAGAGGTTGCAGTGAGCCAAGATCTCACCACTGCACTCTAGCCTAGGTAACAGAGCAATACTCTGTCTCAAAAAATAAAATAAAATAAAATAAAATAAAATGGTACAGCTGCTGTGGAAGACGGTGCGGAGGTTAAACACAGAGTTACCTCTGAACCCAGCAATCCCAGCAATTCTACTCTAGGTATAGACCCCAAAGAACTGAAATCACATGTATGCATAAACACCTGTACACAAACGTTCATCAGTTTTATTCATAATAGCCAAAAGGGGCAACAACCCAAATGTTCCTCAACACTTGAATAGATAAACAAAATGTGATACATCTTTTTTTTTTTGAGACAGAGTCTTGCTCTGCCTCCAGGCTGGAGTTCAGTGGCGTGATCTCGGCTCACTGCAACCTCCACCCCTTGGGTTCAAGTGATTCTCCTGCCTCAGCCTCCCAAGTAGCTGGAATTACAGGCACCTGCCACCACACCCAGCTAATTTTTTTTTTTTTTGTATTTTTAGTAGAAATGGGATTTCACCATGTTGGCCAGGATGGTCTCAATGTCTTGACCTCGTGATCTGCCTGCCTCAGCCTCCCAAAGTGCTGGGTGCATGAGCCATTGCGCCCGGCTCCCCCCTTTTTTTTTTCTTGAGACATAGCCTTACTCTGTGGCCCAGGCTGGAGTGCAGTGGTGCAATCTCCACTCATTGCAACCTCCACCTCCTGGGTTCAAGCAGTTCTCCTGCCTCAGCCTACTGAGTGCTGAGATTACAGGCATGTGCCACCACGCCGGCTAATTTTTGTGTTTTTAGTAGAGACAGGGTTTCACCATGTTGGCCAGGCTGGTCTGGAACTCCTGACCTCAAGTGATCTGCCCATGTCAGCCTCCCAAAGTGCTGGGATTACAGGCATGAGCCACCGTGCCCAGCTCTGATACATTTTTACAATGGAATATTATTTAGCCATAAAAAGGAACGAAGCATTGATTCATGCTACAACATGAATAAAGCTTGAAAACATGATGCTGAGTGAAGGCCAGGGACAAAAGGATGAATGTTGTGTGACTCCATCCACATAAAATGTCCAGAATAGGCCAGTTCACAGAGGCAGAAAGACCAGTGGTTGCCTAGGGCTGGGGGGAATAAGGGGTTTGTTTCTGGGATGACAAAAATTTCCAAAAACCAGACAGTAGTGATAGTTGCAGAACTTTGTGAATAGCTGTTTTTTGTTTGTTTATTTGTTTGTTTTGAGACAGAATCTCGCTTTGTTGCCCAGGCTGGTTTCATACAACTTTGTGAAACCACTGAGTAGGACCAGGAGCGGTGGCTCACGCCTGTGGTCCCAGCACTTTGGAAGGCCGAGGTAGGCAGATCACTCAAGGTCAGGAGTTTGAGACCCGCCTGGCCAACATGGTGAAACCTTGTCTCTACTAAAAACACAAAAATTAGCCGGCGTAGTGGCCGATGCCTATAGTCCCAGCTACTTGGGAAGCTAAGATGGGAGGATGACCTGAATTGGGGAGTTCGAGACTACAGTGAGCTACGATTGTGCCACTGCTCTTCAGCCTGGGCAACAGAGAGACCCTGCCTCACAAAAACAAAAAACCTACTCACATTTAAAACAAAAAACCTACTCACATTTAAATTTCCAAAAACCAAACACTGTATGATTCCATGTATATGCAGTTCAAAACAAGGCTGAATTAATCTCTGGAGACAGAGATCAGAGTCAGGGTGACCTTGTGAAGTTTTGTCTGGGAAGGGACGAGAAGGTGCAGTCTGGGGCATTGAACTATTCTCTATTCTGATCTGAACCTACATGTGAAAATTCATAGAGCCATACACTTAAAATGTGGTCACTTTAGGCCGGGCGTTGTCTCACACCTGTAATCCCAGCACTTTGGGAGGCTGAGGTGGGCAAATCACGAGGTCAGGAGTTTGAGACCAGCCTGGCCAACATAGCGAAACCCTGTCTCTATGAAAAATACAAAAAATCAGCCAGGCATGGTGGTGTGCGCCTGTAATCCCAGCTACTCTGGAGGCTGAGGCAGGAGAATTGCTTGAACCTGGGAGGCGGAGGTTGCAGTGAGCTGAGATCTCGCCACTGAACTCCAGCCTGGGCGACAGTGCAAGACTCTGCCTCAAAAAAAAAAAAAAAATGTGTTCACTCTAAGTTATACCTCAATTTAAAACGTTAAGGCTGGGCACAGTGCTCTTGTCTGTAATCCCAGCACTTTGGGAGGACAAGATGGGAGGATCACTTGAGCCCAGGAGTTAGAAGCTGCAGTGAGCTATGATGCATTGCTGCACTCCACCTGGGTGACAAAGTGAGACTGCATCTCAAAAAAAAGAATGTTAAAAAAAACAACAGCCTGGTCCTGGAGTCTGTGTGGCTTGTGTCACGTTGCTGGCCCCCACCAAAAAAACAAAAAAAACAAAAAAAACAATAGCCACCCGGGTGTGGTGGCTCATGCCTGTAATCCAAGCACTTTGGAGGCCAAGGCGGGCGGATCACCTGAGGTCAGGAGTTCAAGACCAGCCTCACCAACATGGTGAAACCCCGTCTTTAAAAAAAAAAACAAAAAACAAATAAACAAACAAAAAACAATAGCCAAGGCCGGGCATGGTGGCTCACACCTGTGATCCCAGCACTTCAGGAGGCTGAGGAGGGTGGATCACTTGAGGTCAGGAGTTGGCGACCATCCTGGCCAACAAGGTAAAACCTTGTCTCTACTAAAACTACAAAAATGAGCCAGAAATCACTTAAACACAGAAGGCAGAGGTTGCAGTGAGCCAAGACTGTGCCATTGCACTTCAGCCTGGGCAACAGAGCCAGACTCTGTCTGAAAACAAACAAACAATAGCCAAGAGGTGGAAGCAAGCTAAATGTCCATCAACAGGGGAATGCATAAAGAAAATGTGGTCTGTCCACACAATGGAATGTTATTCGGCCTTAAAAAAGGAAGGAAATCACCCGGGCACAGTGGCTCAAGCCTGTAATTGCAGCACTTTGGGAGGCTGAGGTGGGTGGATCACCTGAGGTTGGGAGTTTGAGACCAGCCTAACCAACATGGCAAAACCCCATCTCTACTAAAAATACAAAATTAGCCAGGCATGGTGGCGCATGCCTGTAATCCCAGCTGCTTGGGAGGTTGAGGCAGGAGAATCGGTTGAATCCAGGAGTCAAAGGTTGCAGTGAGCCGAGATCGCGCCATTGCAATCCAGCCTGGGCAACAAGAATGAAACTCCGTCTCAAAAAAAAAAGGAAGGAAATCCTGTCACATGCTGCCACATGGATGAACCCTGAGGACCTTATGCTCCGTGAAAAAGCCAGGCACAAGGGACAAACGCTGTCTGATTCCACTTATAGGAGGAGCTCCCTGGAGAAGTCAAACCCACAGAGGCAGGAAGCAGCGTGCCGGGGCTGGCAGGGGTTGCTACTGATGGATGTGGGGCTTCCGTGTCGCCAGATGAAAGTGCCCTGTGCTCTGCTGTCCACCCTTGTGCATGCAGTAAACACAGCTGCCCTGTGCACTACACGGGCTGCAGGGGGCAATTCTGTGACATGTTTTCCACCAGATTGTTTAAAAGGAAAAGATGAGAAAATCTAGCAGGGACAATTGATCTCCGCCTGCTGATGGGGGAGATGAGGTCAACCAGGCCCCGGAGCCGAGGCCAGGCCTGTGTGGGGGAGGGGCTCCCGATGAGGAAGACTGGGGGAGACGGGAAGGCCCCCCGGACCCCTAGGCAGCCCAGCAGCAGGGCAGGGCAGGGCAGGGTATCACCAGGCAACAGCAGGCATTGCTCTGCGTCCCCTTTCTCTAAGCGCAGAACCAGCGACCGAGCTGGGGCTGCCGCCTGCAGCAGTGAAGTGGGCCCTCTCCAGGCGCCTCCCTCAGCCCTGCTCTCCTGCCTGCAGCCACGGGTCTTGTGAGGGATCCCCAGGCCACCTGGGGGGACACCTGTGCCCTCTCTGCTGTCCGTGCCCCTGGGGCCACTGCTGCAGAGCAGTGCTGGGTTTAGCTGGTAGGACCCAGGGATATGGCTGATGCCTCCCAGAAAGACGACCCTCGGGCACATGGGAGGGTGTGGTGTGAGGTGTGTGTGTGTGTGTGTGTGTGAGAGTGTGAGGTCTGTGTGTGTGTGTGAGGTCTGTGTGTGAGTGTGAGGTCTGTGTGTGTGTGATGTGTGTGTGTGTGGTATATGTGTATGTGGTATAAGTGTGGTGTGTGAGGCCTGTGTCTGAGGTCTGTGTGTGAATGTAAGGTTTGTGTCTGTGTGGTGTATGTGTGCGTGGTGTGAGTGTTGTGTACATATGTGTGTGGTGTGTGTGGTGTATGTGTATGTAGTGTAAGTGTGAAGTCTGTGTGTGTGGTGTGTGAGGTCTGTGTGTGGTGTGTGAGGTCTGTGTGTGTGTGGTGTGTAAGGTCTGTGTGTGGTGTGTGAGGTCTGTGTGTGGTGTGTGAGGTCTATGAGGTCTGTGTATGTGGTATATAGGTGTGTGTGTGTGTGTGGTGTGAATGTAAGGTCTGTGTGTGGTGTGTGAGCCTGTGTGTTTGTGTGTGGTGTGTGAAGTGTGAGTGTGTGTATGTCTATGTGTGTGTGTGGGGTATGTGTATGTGTGAGGTCTGTGTGTGTATGGTTTGAGTGTGAGGTGTGTGTGTGTCTGTGTATGTGGCATATGTGTGTGTCTGTGTGTGGCGTATGTGTGTGTGTCTGTGTGGTGTGTCTGTGTGTGTGTGTGGCATATGTGTGTGTGTGTCTGTGTGGCATGTGTGTCTGTGGTGTCTGTGTGTGTGGCATATGTATGTCTCTGTGTGTGTGTGGCATGTGTGTGTCTGTGTGTGGCGTGTCTGTGTGTGATTGTGTGTGTGTGTGGCCATGTGTGTGCTGTATGTATGTGACGTGTGTGTTTGGAGGCTGAAGTCCCATGTAGACAGAGTCAGTGCCAAAGCCACAAAGTCCCCCCCGCCCCCGCTTGCTCTCTGAACATCTGTCCCCACATGCCCTGGCCGGGGCGCCACCACCTACTCATTTCCTCCTTGCTGGGGGCTGCCTTGGCTCCCGGTGAGGTAGGGAGGGAGGCAAGCCTGCAGAGACAGGGGCGCCTGGGTCTGTGTGGAAACCCAGCAGCCTCATCACCCTCCCGGGCAGCAGCCGTAGGAGCTATGAGACCGAGGCAAGAGCCTGGTGCCTGAGGCCAGATTTCCTGGCCTCCAATCACGGCTTCACCTCTTAGCTACTTTCCCCTCAGGACCCGGTTCTCTCTTGAGAGGCCTGTACATGGTTCATCTATGTGAAGTGCTCACAACAGAGAGGCCCAGGGCCAAAGTGTCTAAGTGTCTCTAAGTGGCGGCATCATTTTATCCTGCCATGGAAAGAGCAGGATAGCTTCACAGGTCGCCGCTAAGAGAAAGTGCAAGAGTGCTTTGGAAAACTCAAAGAAGCCCAAGCATTCTTAACAGATGCTGTTCAAAGCTGGCAGGGTGGTGAGCCATCACAGACACCAGCAATGCAGGATCCAGGGACCTAGATTTGAAGAGGTACTTGGGGCCGGGTGCGGTGGCTCACGCCTGTAATCCCAGCACTCTGGGAGGCTGAGGCAGGAGGATGACAAGGTCAAGAGATGGAGATCATCCTGGCTAACATGGTGAAACCCCATCTCTACTAAAAATACAAAAATTAGCTGGGTGTTGTGGCGCATGCCTGTAATCCCAGTTACTCGGGAGGCTGAGGCAGAAGAATCACTTGAACCCGGGAGGCAGAGGCTGCAGTGAGCTGAGATCATGCCACTGCACTCCAGCCTGGGCAAGAGACTCCGTCTCAAAAAAAAAAAAAAGAAAAAAAAAAAAAAGAGACACTTGGGCAGGGTTACCATAGAGAAGCTGGTCTGGGAGTATATGGGAATGAGAAGCTGGCAGTGAGCTAATGTCCACCAGCAAGGCACCGTCCAGGCAGTGGCCCACCACGGGACACGATGTGCCGTCGAAAACACTGAGACAGACTGTTAAGTGACAAGGTTCACAGCAGCACTATTCACAACAGCCAAAAGATGGAAGCAACCCAATGTCCCCCAGCTGAGAATGAATAAATACAATGTGATCTGTCCACACAGTAGAGAATAGCTCTGCACTGCACAGATGAACCTCCAAAACAAAGCGGGTGAAAGGCCAGACCCCAAGGTTGCATACGGTGTGATTCCACTGACAGGAAATGACCAGAACAGGTAAATCCACAGAGGCAGAAAGCAGATGAGAGGCTGCCAGGGGCTCTACTTGCAGGGAGGGAGGGCAGAGACGAGAGGCGCGGAGAGACCCGACAGGTGCAGAGTCACCTAAGGAAGGTGGTGAAGATGTTTTGGAACAAAACAGGTGATGGTTGAACAACACTGTGAATAATTTAAAAAAAAATTTTTTTTGAGACAGAATTTTGCTCTTGTCGCCCAGGCTAAAGTGCGGTGGCGCAATCTCGGCTCACTGCAACCTCCGCCTCCCAGGTTCAAGTGATTCTCCTGCCTCAGCCTTCCAAGTTGCTGGGACTACAGGTGGCACGCCACCACGCTTGGCTAATTTTATATTTTTAGTAGAGACAGAGTTTCTCCATGTTGGTCAGGCTGGTCTTGAACTCCCGATCTCAGGTGATCCGCCTGCCTTGGCCTCCCAAAGTGCTGGGATTACAAGCGTGAGCCACTGTGCCCAGCCAAAAAAAATTTTTTTTTTGAGACAGAGTCTCACTCTGTCACCCAGGCTGGAGTACAGTGGTGCAATAGTAGAGATGGGGTTTCTCCATGTCGGCTCACTGCAACCTCTGGTTCCTAGGTTCAAGCAATTCTCCTGCCTCAGCCTGCTGAGTACCTAGGATTACAGGCACGCACCACCACACCTGGCTAATTTTTCTATTTTTAGTAGAGACAACGTTTTACCATGTTGGCCAGGCTGGTCTCAAACTCCTGACCTCAAGTGATGTGCCTCCCTCAGATTCCCAAACTGCTGGGGATTACAGGTGTGATCCACCACACCTGGCCCATTGTGAATAAATTAAATGATATACTACATGCTACTCAATTGTGCACTTTAAAATTGTTAATTGTATATTACGTGAATCCACCTCAATAAAAAAAATAAGACAACCAAAACAATAAATATATAAATACATTTTTTTTTAAGAGACAGGATCTTGCTCTGTTGCCCAGGCTGGAGTACAGTGGTGCAATCAGGCTCACTGCAGCCCTGACCTCCTGGGCTCAAGAGAGTCTCCCACCTGAGCCTACTGAGTAGCTGGGACTACAGGTGCGTACCACCATGCATGGCTAACTTAAAAATTTTTTTGTAGAGACAGGGTCTTACTATGTTGCCCAGGATCTCACTATGTTGCCTAGACTGGTCTCAAATTCCTGGTCTCAAGCAATCCTCCTGCCTCGGACTCCCAAAGTGTTTAATTTTATAAATTAAACAGGACAAGTTAACAATTCATATAGCACAATCTCTTTTATTAAAAAAAAACTAAACACAGAATTTGTGTGTAGATGCATAGAAAGGGAAGGTTTTCCCTTTGGCAGTGCAGTGGGGGCAACGAAAAGAGGAGTGGTACGTTTAATTTGACCCTTACACAATAAGAGTAAATATGTACTAGAGTGTTTTTTTGTTTTTTGTTTTGTTTTGTTTTGTTTTGTTTTGAGACAGAGTCTCGCTCTGTTACCAGGCTAGAGTACAATGGCATGATCTCGACTCACTGCAACCGCCACATCCCGGGTTCAAGTGATTCTCCTGCCTCAGCCTCCTGAGTAGCTGGGACTATAGGTGCATACCAACATGTCCAGCTAATTTTTGTATTTTTAGTAGAGACGAAGTTTCACCATCTTGGCCAGGATGGTCTCCATTTCTTGACCTCGTCATCCTCCTGCCTCGGCCTCCCAAAGTGCTGGGATTACAGGCATGAGCCACTGTGCCCGGCCTACGGTGTTGCTTTTTTTAAAGCCAAACACCAGTCTGGGCTTGGTGGCTCACACCTGTAATCCCAGCACTTTGGGAGGCTGAGGTGGACGGATCACCTGAGGTCGGGAGTTTGAGACCAGACTGACCAACATGGAGAAACCCCGTCCCTACTAAAAATACAAAAGTAGCTGGGCGTGGTGGCAGGTGCCTGTAATCCCAGCTATTCAGGAGGCTGAGGCAGGAGAATTGCTTGAACCCGGGAGGCGGAGGTTGTGGTCAGCCGAGATTGCTCCATTGCACCTGGTCCACAAGAGCGAATCTCTTGTTGTCTCAAAAAAAAAAGAAAATGCCCTGAGATGATTGAGCAACTTGGCTGAAATCTCACTGCTAGTTAGTGGTCATGTGGGAGCTGTAATCTGGGTCTCTTCATACCAGACCAGTGTGTTTTTCAGCCCATGAGAGGCAGCAAGGCGCCTTCCACGTAGGAATGATGATGACAGCTCACATTTCCCCCAAAGTTGGCCTCAGATCACCGGGCCCGTGTTTACACCGCCGCTCTTTGATGTGCCTTTGCTACCTCAGACATCCCGGCTGACAGGCTCTACACTGGAAATCCAGCTCCTCGCCTAAGGGCAGGATAACCCTGAGGTATAACTTACATTCCAGACTCCCCAGGGTCTCCTGCTGAGGCCACCTCCCCAGGACTCCGCTGAGATCACAGCCCTGCTTGGCTTTCTCTCGCTTTCCCTGTCCTGCTTCCTCCACTCCCTCCGCTCTGGGGGTGCTTCTTTCATAAGTCAGTTTCGTGGGAATCCTTGTCTCAGGATCCCCTTCTGGAAGAATCTGACCTAGACAGTGCCAGGCATGGTGGCTCTAGATTGCTGTAATCCCAGGGACCCAGAACCTCAGAATGCAGCCTTATTTGAAAACAGGGTATTTGCAGATGTAAATAGTTAAGATGAAGTCACAGTGAATGAGGGGTAGGCCCTAAATCCAATGCCTGGTGTCCTCATAAGACAAAGGAGGTTGAATGCGGTGGCTCACACCTGTAATCCCAGCACTTCAGGTGACCAAGGCAGGCAGATCACTTGAGCCCAGGAGTTCGAGACCAGCCTGGGCAACGTGGTGAAACCCTGTCTCTACAAAAAGTACAAAAATTAGCCGGGTGTGGTAGCACATGCCTGTGGTCCCAGCTACTTGGGAGGCAGGAGGATCACCTGAGCACGGGAGGCAGAGGTTGCAGTGAGCCAAAATAATGCCACTGCACTCCAGCCTTGGAAACAGAAGGACACTCCATCTCAAAAAAAAAAAAAAAAAAAAAAAAAAAAGGCCAGGGACAGTGGCTCACGCCTGTAATCCTAGCACTTTGGGAGGTTGAGGTGAGCGGATCACGAGGTCAGGAGTTCAAGATCAGCTTGGCCAACACAGTGAAATCCCATTTCTACTAAAAATACAAAAATTAGCCAGGTGTGGTAGCGTGCGCCTGTGGTCCCAGCTACTCGGGAAGCTGAGGCAGGAGAATTACTTGAACCTGGGAGGTGGAGGTTGTGGTGAGCCGAGATCACGCCACTGCAACAGAGAGAGACAACTCCATCTTAAAAAAAAAAAAGAAAAAAAAAAAGAAAAGAAAAGAAAAGGAAATTACTTTCATCTGTTTCTTTGTACTTTTTCTAATGTGTAAAGTAGAAGAATACCAGTTACTTCTCTTTCATTGCACAGTGTTCTTCTGTAATGCCCTTCAGAAAATGACAATGTGGTCAGTTTTCCTCCTCCCCTGGTGACTAAGCTGTTCCTTTAGAGCCCAAAGATTTTTTTCCAGACCTATGAGCAAATCTGCATATTGCATTCCCAGCGCGATGGCTTGCATACCTGTAGTTCATTTCTGCATGTGCTAACAAGTTTCTGTGCGCTGCCCTCCAGCTGACAAGCTCCATTTCCACAAACAGCCGGCAAGGAAGCGCTTTTTAATCTGGAGACTTCCGAGGGTAGAGGAGCCTGCCAGGTGCCTCTGAGCATAGTGCCCTGGATGAACTGCTGGGAAAGCCACACTGTTCCATGCAGGGCCGGCTCCTCTCAGCACCCCTCACCCCCTCCACAGGGATCAGGAGACTGCACCCCTAAGTCCTCAGTCTGCCGCTGGCCTCTGCCCGGCATATGCTTAGCCCTCACTTCCCGGGCTCCAGCTTTTCCCAGGGACCTCGTCTGCCCCAGGTCTGTTCCCCTCACAGGTGGAAGGCATGCTTTTGTCCTTGTTCCCATGGTTTCCCATGCAAAATAAAAATAATCACGATAGGCACGCCGAGCATCTGCCGGGTCTCTCCTCTCAGGCGGGGGGAGTGGGGTTTGCCGCTGTGTGCCTCCTGAGCTAACCCTTTGGGAGCCGGACCCACGCTAGATGCCATTTAAGTGTGTCTCAGATCGCTCACGTGTGGGCTGATTCATGTCAAGCCCAGCAAGGATCTGGAAGGCTGTGGAAGCAAAGCAAAGCTCCCCACGCGGAGGGCACTGTGAGCATGCGTGCACCGACGCGTACGGAAGCGGCTCGGAGCCCTGAGGTCCAGGGCCCGTGGGTCACTGAGGCCTCTGGGCGCCCTGCAGAAGTGTCGGAAGTTTAACATAGTTCTCCTATGGCCCAGCAATTCTACTCCTAGGTATACACCCCACAGAACTGAAAACATAGGTCCGCACCAAAGCTTGAACACAACGTTCACAACAGCACAATTCACAGCAGCCAAAAGGTGGTGACATGTCACAAGTCCATCCACAGGTGAGTGGGCAAACAAAATGTGGTATAGCCATAGAACGGAATATGATTCAGACATGAAAAGGAAAGGCCAGGTGCAGTGGCTCACGCCTGTAATCCCAGCACTTTGGGAGGCTGAAGGCGGGCGATCACCTGAGGTTGGGAGTTCGAGACCAGCCTGGCCAACATGACGAAACCCCATCTCTACTAAAAATACAAAAATTAGCCGGGCATGGTGGGGCACACCTGTGGTCCCAGCTACTCAGGAGGTGAGAGGATCAGTTGAACCCGGGAAGCAGAGGCTGCAGTGAGCTGGTATCGTGCCACTGCACTCCAGCCTGGGCCACAGAGGAAAAAAAAAGGAATGAAGCCTGACATACGCTACAATGACAATGTGGATGAACCCTGAAAACATGATGCCAAATGAAAGAAGCCAGTCACAAAGACCACACAGCATATGACCCCATTATATGAAATGTCCCCTATAGGCAAACATAGGCAGAAAGCAGATGAGTGGGTGCTTACCGCTGGGGGTGGGGGTGGGATGGGATTGGAGTATGGTGTTTCTTTTGGGGGTAAAAAAAAATGTTCTGAAATTGTGGTGATAGCTGCACAAATCTGTGAATAGACTAAAAACCACTGAATTGTACACTTAAATAATATTTTCTCTTTCTTTTTTTGTTTTAAAGAAACAAGGTCTCACTATGTTACCCAGGCTGATCTCAAACTCCTGAGCTCAAGAGATCCTCGCACCTCTGTGTCCCAAAGTTCTGAGATTACAGGCATAAGCCACCACGCCTGGCTGAATTGTACACTTTATTTATTTATTTAGAGACAGAGTCTTACTCTGTCACCCAGGCTGGAGCGCAGTGGTGCCACCTTGGCTCACTACAACCTCCACCTCCTGGGTTCAAGCGATTCTCCTGCCTCAGCCTCCCGAGTAGCTGGGATTACAGGCATGCACCACCACGCCTGGCTAATTTTTATATTTTTAGTAGACCTTGTCTCAAAAAACAAACATGGTTGGGTGCAGTGGCTCACGCCTGTAATCCCAGCACTTTGGGAGGCCAAGGTTGGCAGATCACCTGAGGTCAGAACTTCAAAGCTAGCCTGGCCGACATGGTAAAATCCCGTCTCTATTGAAAATACAAATATTGGCTGGACGTGGTGGCACGTGCTTGTAGTCCCAGCTACTCAGGAGGCTGAGGTGAGAGGATCAAGTGAACCTGGGAGGCAGAAGTTGCAGTGAGCCGAGACTGCACCACTGCATTCCAGCCTGGGCGACAGAGTGAGACTCCATCTAAAAAAAAAAAAAAAGTCCTCTTTCTTGGGCTGAAGGAAATAGGGATAGGGTTTCAAAGTCCTCCAGGCCCAGGCTGACTTTGCTGCTAGAAAACTTTCTAATGTCCAAGTCACTGCAGCAGGAAGATCCAGGCCCCAGCCTGTGCCTCCCTGCCCGGCCTCCAACCTGGCAAAGCCCAGAACAGGCACAGAGCAGGCACTCCATCAGAGATAAAAGAGACAAAGGGGACCAACGGAATGCATGGCAGCCCTCTGCGTCGTAAGCTCCCGGGCGGTGGAACGCCGCAGCGGCCCAATCCGTGGTGGGCACGATTTCAGTCTCCTCTCAGCCTTACCCACATGGTCTCCTGCAGCCCTGGGTCAAGGGGTCCCAGAGGGACATAAGCCTTCCTTCAGGGAGCTGATTTCAGCCGCTCTGGGTCCCACTTCTGACTCTGCCACTAACTTGCTGTGTGACCTTGAACAAATCACTCTCCCTCTCTGTCCATACTTTTCTCATCTATTCAATAAGTATACTGAGCTGGATCATGATAACCCGTAGTAACACTAGCTAATACTTGCGGAGTATTTTCTATGTACCAGGTAAGATTCTAAGCGGTCTATACAGATTCACTGATTTTACCCTCATGACAAGCTTATGAGGGAGGTATGGTCATTTCCCCCATTTTTACGTGGGGCGCCACTGAGTCACATGAAGGTCACGTGACTTTATCAGAGTCACATAGCAGGGAGGTTTCGGGTTTGGGACTCAAACCTGGGCTGCCTGGCTCCAGAGACAGTGCTTACAACCAGGAAAACGTTTGTTTTCATTGTTACTAATCACTTCTCAACAAAGGAAATCCAAGGAAAAGAGAATCCAGACCTGGATCAAACGTTTCTTTTTCCTTGATTCCCACAGTCCTTTTCAGTGCCATATATATATTTGTTTTTTTTTTTTTTTTGAGACAGAGTCTTGCTCTGTCACCCAGGCTGCGGTGCAGTCATGCAATCTCAGCTCACTGCAATCTCCGCCTCCTGAGTTAATGGAATCTCCTGCCTCAGCCTCCCAAGTCTCTAAGAACAGTGCGTGCCACCACAATAGGCTCATGTTTTGTTTTTTTGAGACGGAATCTCGCTCTGTCACCCAGGCTGGAGTGCAGTGGCGCGATCTCAGCTCACTGCAACCTCCGCCTCCCGGGTTCAAGTGATTCTCCTGCTTCAGCCTCCTGAGTAGCTGGGACTACAGGCACCCCCATTGCACCCAGCTAATTTTTGTATTTTTAGTAGAGATGGGGTTTCACCATGTTGGACAGGATGGTCTCCATCTCTTGACCTCATGATTCACCTGCCTCCGCCTCCCAAAGTGCTGGGATTATAGGCATGAGCCACTGTGCCCAGCCTAATTTTTGTATTTTCAGTAGAGATAGGGTTTCACAATGTTGGCCAGACTGGTCTCAAACTCCTGACCTCAAATGATCCACCTGCCTCGGCCTCCCAAAGTGCTGGGATTACAGGCGCAAGCCACCACACCCGGCCTTCAGCGCCATACTTGATTCTGCAGAGCGGTAACCACACGTTCTGAAGTTCAGCACCCACCCCAGGTTCATCCCCATCCCATCAAACAAGAGGAGGAGGCTCATGTGGTGAACCAAGGAGTTTCTGAGACGGAAGCGATGACCCTGAGATTCCTTGGGGTGAGTGAGCTGCAGGAGGTACCCCTGCTTTAGCGAGCAGAGCAGATGCCGCCCACAGCCCTGCCTGGCCGGAATCTTGCAGCCTGTCTGTCCTTTTCCCAGCACCAGAGAAGCTTATCAGATGACTGACAGTTCAGGGGCTCCAGCGCCATTGAGATCTGGGATGCCATCCCAGGTTGCTCACTGGTAAGCATGTGCCTGTGACAAGAGCCTCCACTCTCTTCCTGCCACAAGGTTTAAACTAAAATCCAAACCTTGGCCTCTAAGGAGCTACGTGACCTGACCCCTGTGACCTCATCTCCAACCACTCAATCATCTTCTGATGCATTAGCCTTCTTTATTTTTTATTTATTTATTTTGACATGGTCTCACTGTCGCCAGGCTGCAGTGCAGCGGTGTGATCTCAGCTCACTGCAGCCTCGACCTCCTGGGCTCAAGATATCCTCCCATCTCAGCCTTCCAAGTAGCTTAGACTACAGGTACGCACCACTGGACCTGGCTAATTTTTTTTGAGACAGAGTCTTGCTCTGTCACCCAGGCTGGAGTGCAATGGCGTGGTCTTGGCTGCTCACTGCAACCTCCACCTCCCAGATCCAAGTGATTCTCCTGCCTCAGCCTCTCGAGTAGCTTGGATTACAGGCACCCGCCACTATGCCTGGCTAATTTTTTTTGTATTTTTAGTGGAGACAGGGTTTCACCATGTTGGCCAGGCTGGTCTCGAACTCCTGAGCCTGGGATCTGCCCACCTCAACCTTCCAAAGTGCTGAGATTACAGGCGTGAGCCACTGCACCTGGCCAGACCTGGCTATTTTTTAAAAAAAATGTTAGTAGAGATGAGGTCTCACTATGTTGCCCAGGCTAGTCTCAAACTCCCAAGTGATCCTCCTGCTTCAGCCTCCCAAAGTGCTGGGATGACAGCTGTGAGCCACCGCGCCCAGCCTACACTGGCCTTCTTCATTTCCCTCGAATGCTCATGTCCCAGGGACCTTTGCATGACTGTCCCCTCCAACCTCCCCACTCAACACACGCAGATAGGTGAGTGGCTCACTCTGCTACTTCATTACGGCTCAAACATGACCTCGTCAGAGGTCTTCCCTGATGACTGTATCTGCAGACATCCTCACCAAGTCACTCTATCACATGCCCCACTGATCGCAGCTCTCCCGGAGCATGGCTGCCCCTGGACCTACGGTGTCTGTGTGTTTACATTTAACGCCCTTTCTCCTCTGCACAGCACGCAAGCTTCCCAAGGGCAGGGTCTCTGTCATGTTTAACACGTATCCCAGGGCCAAGAGAGGAACCTCACAAACAGAGGGGAAGCTGTGACAGTTTGCTGAAAGGATCTCTGTGTCACCGTCTGTAAACTGAGGCTACATGATGCTTCTCTGGCAGGGCTATGGTGCAAACCAACATGACACAGGAGGCAAAGGGCCTTGGGCACCAGTCAGCACCGCATCGACGTCCAGGGGCGGTGGCAACAATCACCGACGTGGGCGATGAGAAAAGGAACGGCCGGCCCCTCGCATTGGCACCGGCCCCCACTTACCTTCGTGCTTCTGGAACTCCTCCTCCGAGAAGTTGACGTCCTTGTGGGAGAGGTTGGTCATAAGCTGCTTGTTCTCCTCCTGCAGCTGGGCAATCTGGGAGAGGAGGTCCTGAGCCTCCCCTCGCCACACATCCTCCACCAGCTCCAGCTCCTGCCAAGGCGAGGGGACAGCGCGGGGTCACTGCCTGCCCAGGGCAGCGGCCTCACCCACCCTCAGGGGCAGCTTGGGTTGCCGGGACTTTGGGCCGTCCCCTTCCTTGTGAGAACTGGGAATCAGGCAACTGGGCCAGCAAGGCCACCATGAGCCCCATATGGTACTTTTACAAGAAACAGAAGACACCTTCTTTGGGGCAGATGCCTGTGTTTATGCTGTTAGGACCTGGCCCAGTTAGAACTGCCCCAAGACAACCACAAAGCTGGTGCCATATCTTGGAGATCTCTTCAGAGAGAACAGAGCAGCCCCAGGATGTGGGGGTCCCAACATTCTCAACCTCTGGGGGGCACATCCTTGATCTCTGGACAGTTGGGACAAACCTCTCTCCAAGGGAGCCAGTGGGCTTGAAAATCCTGGGGATGCCGAGGCGGATAGGGTCCTCCTGCCCCAGAGTTCCTTAGGTATCTGATCCAGGTCTCTCTCCACAGGGTCTTCAACCACTGACCTGACCACCCTGAGCCTCAGTTTCTCTCAGTGGGGGAACCAAAACAAAGGCTCACTAGGTGAATGTGAAGATAAATAAAGTCTATTAAAGTTATTTTGTGGGTGACTGTAGTCAAAGAAATAGACAGTAACAAGTGCTGACAAGGAGAGGAAGAAACTGGAACTCTCCTATGCTGCTGGTGGGAATGGAAAATGGTGCGGATGTGTTGGAAAACACTCTGGCAGTTTCGCAAAACATTAACGCAGAGTTACCATAGGACCCAGCAATTCCAGTCCTTGGATCGGCTCAAGAGGTATGAACACATATGTCCACGTGAAAATGTGTGCAGGTGAATGCTCCTCACAGCATTATTCCTAGGAGCCAAAACGCAGAAACAGCGCACTCATACAGTGGAATATTATCTGGTCATGAAAAGGAATGAAAGTCTGACATATGCTACAAGATAGGTGGACCCTGAAAACGTTATGGAAAGAAGCCAGACGCAAAAGGTCAAATGTTATATGATCAGTTTTAGAAAATGTTCAATATCAGCAAATCCACAGAGATAGGAAGCAGGGCTGGGCGTGGTGGCTCACGCCTGTAATCCCAGCACTTTGGGAGGCTGAGATGGGTGGATCACCTGAGGTCAGAAGTTTGAGACCAGCCTGGCCAACATGGTGAAACCCTATCTCTACTAAAAATATAAAAATTAGCTTGGTGTGGGGGTAGGCACCTGTAATCCCAGCTACTCTGGAGGCTGAGGCTGGAGATTTGCTTAAACCCAGGAGGTGGAGGTTGCAGTGAGCCGAGATTGCACCATTGCACTCCAGCCTAGGTAAGAAGAGCAAAATTCCATCTCAAAAAAATATATATAAATAGGTCAGGTGTGGTGGCTCACGCCTGTAATCCCAGCACTTTGGGAGACTGAGGCGGGTGGATCACCTGAGGTCAGGAGTTCAAGACCAGACTGACCAACATGGTGAAACCCCATCTCTACTAAACACAAAAAATTAGCCAGACATGGTGGTGCATGCCTGTAGTCCCAGCTACTTGGGAGGCTAAGGCAGGAGAACTGCTTGAACCCAGGAGGTGGAGGTTGCAGTGAGCTGAGACTGAGCCATTGCATTCCAGCCTGGGCAACAAGAGCTAAACTCTGTCTCAAAATGAAATAAAAAGAGAAAAAGGAAAAGAAAAAGGAAAAGAAAAGAAAGAGAGAGAGAGAGAGAGATAGGAAGCAGACTGGTGGTTGTCTAGAGCCAGCGTGCTAGAAGGGAGATGAAGAATGATTGTGAATAGGTATGGATTTTCTTTCTGGGGGTGATGAAAATGTTCTAAAATTGATGGTGGCAGGGTGCAGTGGCTCACACCTGGAATCCCAGCACTTTCAGAGGCCAAGGTGCGTGGATCACCTGAGGTCAGGAGTTCGAGACCATCCTGGCCAACATGGCAAAACCCCATCTCTACTAAAAATACAAAAAGTTAGCCAGGTGTGATGGTGGGCACCTGTAATTCCAGCTACTTTGGAAGCTGAGGCAGGAGAATTGCTTGAACCTGGGAGGCGGAGGCTATAGTGAGTTGAGATCAAGCCACTGCACTCCAGCCTGGGTCATACAGTGAGATTCCATCTCAAAAAATAAAAATAAAATAGGCCAGGCACAGTGGCTCACACCTGAATTCCCAGCACTTTGGGAGGCGGGTGGATCACCTGAGGTCAGGAGTTCAAGACCAGCCTGGTCAACACGGCAAAACCCCATCTTTACAAAAATACAAAAATTAGCTGGATATGGTGGTGTGTGCCTATAATCGCAGCTACTCAGGAGGATGAGGTGGGAGAATTGCTTGAATGGGAGGCAGAGGCTGCAATGAGCTGAAATCAAGCCACTGCACTCCAGCCTGGGCCACAGAGTGAAACTCCATCTCGAAAAATGAAAAATAATAATAAAATAAAATAAAATAAATAGTGGTTCAAGGCATGGACACCAGAGCCTGTTGACCCAAGTTTGAATCCTGTTTCTGCTGCTTACTAGCTGACGCTGGCGAGTTATTCAACCTTCCGGTGCCCCAGAAATGAGGAAAATAGTGTAAGATCTGCCAGGAAGGGTGGGTGTGAGTATTAAACAGTTACTGTAAGTAAAGTGCCCAGAACATGCCCAGCAACCAGAAAGCACTAACAATATGTAATCTCTGTTCCATCCCTACCACCCATCACAAGTGGCCAGGTGGCTGGATGCTAGGCATGCCTCTGTCCATCTGCTAAGTAAGTTCTCAGACCCACCTCCTTTGTCAGAACCTGTCACACTGGGGATGAGAGGAGTAATAGCCTAGAATTGGCACAGAGGGTTCAAGGTCACCAGGGGAGGTGAAGGGCAGGGCAGGGGGTGGCAGTGGTGGGGGACCTTCCCACAAGCAGGTGGGGCCTGGAAGCAAATGAGGCACATCCAGCCCTGTTCCTCTCTGTTCCCAACGGGCATCAGCTGGGCTCACAGAGGGCTCAGAGAATATTAGTCAAGTGTAACTGGCTGGAGCAGGCAGAATAACAGCTCCCAAAGTCATCCAGATCCTAGTCCCCGAGAATATGTTACCTTACGTGGCAAAAGGGACTGTGTAGAGATGATTAAGTTACTGACTTAGGCATGGCGGTGGGTTATACCTATCATCCCTGTAATTTAGGGGGCTGACGTGGGAGCACTGCTTTAGGCCAGGAGTTCAAGAACAGCTTTGGCAACATGGCAAAACGCTGTCTCTACAAAAAATTTAAAAATTAGCTAGGTGTGGTAGGGCATGCCTGTAGTCCCAGCTATTGGGAAGCTGAGCTGGGAGGATCGCTTGAGCCCAGGAGGTAGAGGCTGCAGTGAGCTGTGATTGTGCCACAGCACTCTAGCCTGGGTGACAGAGAGAGATCCCAACTTTTTTTTATTAAAAAAAAGGCTTTTGAGGCTGGGCACGGTGGCTCACACCTATAATCCCAGCACTTTGGGAGGCCAAAGCAGGAGGATCATTTGAGGTCAGGAGTTCAAGACCAGCCTGGCCAACACAGCGAAACTCTACTAAAAATTAAAAAATTAGGTGGGTGTGGTGGCATGCACCTGAAATCTCAGCTACTAAAGAGGCTGAGGCACAAGAATCACTTGAACCCGGCAGGCGGAGGTTGCAATGAGCAGAGATCATGCTACACTGCATCCAGCCTGGGTGACAGAGTGAAACTGTGTCTCAAAAAAAAAAAGGTAGGAAGGCAGGTCAGCATTAGAGGAATGTAAGGGAGATGGGAAGATGCCCTGCTGCTGGCTTTGCAGATGGAGGAAGGGGCCACAAACCAGGATATGCAGAGTCCATAAGCTGGGGAAGGCAAAGAAACAGATCCTCCTCCACAGCCCTCCAAAGGAGTGGAGGCTTCCCGACACCTTGATTTTAACTCAGTGAGACACACTTCCGACTTCTGACCTCCAGAAATTCCTCCGGTATTATCCATATTGATATTACCCATATGCTTCCATAATACTGTATGACACTGTATCCATAATATTGAATTATCCAGTTTGATAAGACAATACATTTCTGGCCAGACGTGGTGGGTCACACCTGTAATCCCAGTACTCTGGGAGGCTGAGGCAGGAGAATGGCTTGAGCCCAGAAGTTTGTGACCAGCCTGGGCAACATGGCAAGACCTCATCTCTGCTAAAAATTAAAAAAAATAGCTGGGTGTGATGGCACGCTCCTGCAGTCCAGCTACTTGGGAGACTGAGGCAGGAGGATTGCTTGAGCCCAGGAGGCCGAGGTGGCAGTGAACCATGGTCATGCCCAGTACTCCAAACAAACAAAAAAGAGAACACATTTCTGCTGTTTTGAGCCACTAAGTTTGTGTTAATTTGTTACAGCAGCCACAGGGGATGAATACAGACTTTCAACCTCAGTTCTTTTTTTTTTTTTTATTTCTCTCAATGAACTGAAGTCGATGCTGGGAATGCTAATTCTTGCCTCTGAGTTGACCGCTCAGAATCTCATGCTGCCTCTATACCAGCTCAAAGGCTCTCCTGAGCGGTCAGCCCTGATCAATCATCTCCTTCACCTGCTTCCCTCAGCACCAAAAGTCCACAAATCCCTCAGCCGAGTCCGGCACCTTCCTGACTCATCTTCCATTCCCCTTCCTCACTCACTCTGCTCCAGCCACACTGACTCCGTGTTGCTCGAACATGCCAAATGCATTCCAACCTCAGGACCTTTGCACCGCCATGTTTTCTGCCTAGAATGCCTCTCCCCCAGATCAATCTGTGGCTGGCTCCTACCCTTCATTCAGGTCTCAACTCAGATGTCACCTCCTCAGAGAAGCCTTCCTGACTGCCCCAAGTGTTAGACCACCACCCTAGCCAGTCTCTTTCATGTCTCCCAGTTTTATTTTCTTTATGGCACTTATCATAAGCTGATTTTTGTTATGTTTTGTTTTGTTTTGAGACAAAGTCTCACTCTGTCACTCAGGCTGGAGTGCAGTGGTGCAATCTCGGCTCACTGCAACCTTCACTTCCCAGGTTCAAGTGATTCTCCTGCCTCAGCCTCCCAAGTAGCTGGGATTACAGGTGTGTGCCACCATGCCCAGCTAATTTTGTTTTTTGTTTTTTTTGAGATGGACTCTTGCTCTGTCGCCCAGGCTGGAGTGCAGTGGCATAATCTTTGCTCCCTGCAACCTCCGCCTCCTGGGTTTAAGTGATTCTCCTGCCTCAGCCTCTTGAGTAGCTGGGACTATAGGCATGTGCCACCACGCCTGGCTAATTTTTGTATTTTTAGTAGACAAGGTTTTACCATGTTGGTCAGGCTGGTCTTGAACTCATGACCTTGTGATCCACCCACCTCGGCCTCCCAAAGTGCTGGGATTTCAGGCGTGAGCCACTGCACCCTGCTGAATTTTTTATTTTTAGTAGAGACAGAGTTTCTCATGTTGGCCAGGCTGGTCTCGAACTCCTAACCTCAAGCGATCCAGCGGCCCTGGCCTCCCAAACTGCTGGGATTACAGGCATGAACCACTACACCCAGCCTGACTTTTTTTTAAATCTATCTTGGCTGGGCACAGTGGCTCATGCCCACAGTCCCAGCACTTTGGGAGGATAAGACAGGAGGACTGCTTGAGCCCAGGAGTTCAAGACTAGCCTGGGCAACATAGTGAGACCCTGTCTCTGAAGGAAAAAAAAAAATTACAGCATGCCTGTAATCTTAGCTACTCAGGAGGCTGAGGCAGGAGGATCTCTTGAGCCCAGTTGGTCAAGGCTACAGTAAGCCATGATGCCATCACTGCACTCTGGGCTGGATGATACAGTAAGACCCTAACTCGAAAATAAAAAAGGACAAAAAAATCTCTATCTCCTCCTCATGCTAGAATTGTACCATCCCACGGAAAAGCCACCAGCCACACGTGGCTGTGAGCATTTGGCATGTGGCTGGTCTGAGTGGAAGTGTGCAGCAGGGTTAAAGACACGCCAGATTTCAAAGACGTAGTAGGAAAAAGAGTGCAAAATGGCAAATGGTTAAGTTTTTATACTGATTACATGTTGAAATGAAAAGATTTTGGATAAACTGAGTCCTATGAGATATATTAAAATTAACCTCACATTTTTGTTGTTGTTTTTTATTTTTTTATTTTTTTTATTCTACTCTTAGCAAAGATCTCATTTATGTTGTTGTTGTTTTTGAGATAGAGTCTCGCTCTGTCATCCAGGCTGGAATGCGGTGGTGCAATCTCCACCTGTAACCTCCTGTAACCTCCGTCTCCCAGGTTCAAGCGATTCTCCTGCCTCAGCCTCCTGAATAGCTGGGATTACAGGCACACGCCACCACACCCAGCTAGTTTTTGTATTTTTAGTAGAAATGGGGTTTTGCCATGTTGGCCAGGCTGGTCTTGAATTCCTGACCTCAAGTGATCCGCCCGCCTTGGCCTCCCGAAGTGCTGGGATTACAGGTGTGAGCCACCGCACCTGGCCAACCTCACTGTTTTTTATTAACATGCCAAAGCTACATCATAGTTCTCGAGTATAGCACTGCACTAAAAAGTCAGGCTCATCAGCCAAGGCCTCATCTGTCATGGTCATTACTATCTCCCCAGTGCCTAGAACAGCGCCTGGCACACAGTAGGCACTCAGTAAATATATTTGCTGAACAAGTGAATGAATAGCATAGTCTGGTATGCTACATGCGACTGTGTCAGCCCAGCCATTGCTTTCTAGAATCTATTTGTGTTTTCCCTTTCTTCCTCGTTACCCGCCTGCTGCCTGACATGAAATTTTGCTTTTCTCTACAGAGCCACGGCACGGAGAAGGGCACTGTGCTCCCTATGGCCTCTCAAAAGGGTTGCAGACTGAGCAACAAGACAGAACATGACACAACTGTGGCCTGCGTCTGAGTGACGAGTGGAAGTGAGTGAGTGGGTCTACTGGGAGGAGTAGGGGGAAGACAGTATATATGTTTTACTGAAGCCATAATTGCTGAAAGAGAGAGAGAGAAGGAAGAAGGGGGAAGGGGAAGGGGAAAAGGAAGAGAAAAGGAGGCAGACAGACTAAATCAGGACATGCCAATTAGATTTTTGTGGAAACATCACCTTGAAGAGCCTTTGAGACTGCAGGAAAGAAAAAAAAAATCATACAAGTGTCTCTCCATTCCAGGAATGTGAAGTAAAGGGGTCTGGGCTGGAGTGGGAAAGAATTGCATCCTGGATTGAGGACAGCTCATCCCCAGTGTAAGGGAACAAGCCCTGGGCCTGGGCGCCCAGTGATCACTTCCCAGCTGAACGTGTTCCAGAGGCAGCAAGTGCAGCTGCTGAGAATTCCATGTGACTTCAGGCCTGGTGGCCTCCAATGGCTTCCAGGGGTGTCTCCAGCCCCCCTGCAACAGAACTAAAGAGCCCCAATGGGGGGACAGTATAGATGCCAGGACTTCTGTGTGATCTGGGCAAAGCCCCTTGGTCCCTGTTAATAACGAGAGGATTTCCAAGGTCTCTGGCCTCCTTGACCCTCTAGGAGCGATGGAGGCCTCTAGGGTAGGAGTAGAGGTGCTTAGGGTGGGGATGGTTTCCTAATGTGAGCCTGCGAGCACCTCAATGAATGTCTCTCCTATAAAGAATTTTAACACTTCTAAAGCCCTTGCTATGGGCAGGTTCTGTCCTGAACACTTTATACATCTCTTTATATTAACTCCTTTAAACTTCATCACGATGCTACTGGGGGGTACTAATACCATCCCATTTTAGAACTGAGGAAACGGAAGCACAGGGATACTGGGTGATTTGCCCAAGGTCACACAGCCTGTAAGCGGTAGGGTTTGAAACCAGGCTGTCTAGCTCCAAAATCCCCGCTTCTAGGAGTCTTGAAATTAATTATAGGACAAAGCATTTTCAGGCTCCCAGAGTGACCTTGGAAATGCTGGTCAACTCTTGGGAGCCGGAGTTTCCTTCCTGTCCCTAGGGCACAGGGACCCATGAGGACAAACACAGTCAAACATGGCAACAGTGCTGGTACCAGTGGATCTGCCCTCAGGTTAAGGGTTCAGACCCACCTTTGCCTATCTTCCTCCAAAACACAGAGATCCATCCAAGTACGCAATAGGGGATGCCCTGCCCCTGAGGTTCAGAGAAGCCAGTTGTATTTCCTGAGGCTGAACAGCAAGCTGGAGACTGCTCAGGCAGACTGATCCCTCAAGGAAAGGTGTTTCCTCCTATTCTCAGTCTGAAGGGGCTGCCAAGAGCATCCCTGGCTGAGGTTAGGGCAGGAAACCACATGTCTTTCACTTCCTTTTCTCCAGGAACCTCGTCTGGACTCCAGGCCCAGTGGGGAGACCCTGATTCAGAGAGGCTCCTGTTCTCAGGGCAGAGGCTCAGCCTTAAAGCTGCGCCAAATCATCCCTTTCTCCCAATTCAAACAGGGTGGGGAGGGGACACAGGGGCTGGGTCTTTCTCACCACTAACTTGGGATAAATCCCTCCTCCCACTGTGACCCTCGGTTTCCTCATCTGTAGAATGAAGATAATCTCTACAGAGTCCTGTGAGGATTAAGGATAAAGTCAAAGGAGAGAACACTCCCTGCCACAGGTTCATAAGCTAGGGGAGTCTCGGGAAGAAAGCTGCAAATACGAACCCGGAGACTGGGGGTCAGGAAGCTCAGTGGGTGGAGGTCACATTCCCTTTGCTCTGGGGAGACTGGGGATGGGGATGAAGAAGGGGGCCTGATGTCACATCTTCCTGGGTAACACAGGAGGGCAAGGGGCTTATTTCATGTCTGGAAAAAAATACTATCTAAGCACTTAGCTTATATGGTCCCATTTAATTCTTCTAAGGTGGGTCCTATTTTGATCACCATTTGACAGGTGAGGGCATAAGGCACAGAGAGGTTAAGTAACTTACCCAAAGTCACACAGCTATTAAACGGTAAAGGTGGGAAGGAACTCCAGAGAACAGCTCTTAATCTCTCGGGTGGTTATCTGCCAGCCACAGGGCCTCCCTCCCTCCCCACGTCGGGTCTCCGCTGGTCCGGTCCCTGAACACACACGCGTGGGCACCCATAGCTGCCAAGGTGGAAGGGCCCTTGGGTCCCCGCGGGCCCACTGCCCGGACGGGAAGACCGAGGCCGCCGCCCACCTTCTGGTGCTTGCGCTCCTTCTCGATGCGGTCCATCCTCTCCAGGCGCAGGCGGTCCAGCTCCAGGCGCAGCTCGTCCAGCTCGGGCGCGACGTGGTGGCGGCTGACCAGCACCTCCAGGATCTCCAGGACGCGCACGACCTTGGGCATGAGGCGCGCGATGGCCTCGCAGCCGTGCTGGTCGATGACCCGCTCGAACTCGTGGCCCACGAGCGACGCGATGTCGTACACGTCCATGACGGTCAGCTCCGCCACGTTCTTCTCCAGCGCCGACTCGGCCGCCAGCGCCGACCCCCGCTCCTCCTCCATGGCCGCCCTCCCGGCCTGTCCCCCGCCCCGCAAACTCGTGCAACTCCCAAACTTGCCGCTGTCGAGGGCCGCGCCGGCCGGGCCCAGCCTGGGCCGCGGGCGGGCGCGCTCAGCGGGCGCGGGGGCGAGGGCGCAGCGGGCAGCGGGCGGCGGGCGCGGGCACGGGCGGCGGCGCGGGGTGCGCGGGGTGCGCGGGGCAGCGGTCTGGGCGCCGGGCTCGGCCAGAACCTGCTCCCGAGTGGGCGGCGGCGGCGGCGGAGGCGGGGAGGGCGCGCGCGTGCGCAGGCCCGCGGCGCCTCCCAAGTTGAGATCCGAGTTGCGCTCAATGGAGCCGGGCCGGGCGCCCCGCAGCGGTGCTGGCCAGGGGGGAGGCCGCGCGCGGGGCCCGAGAGGAAGGGCGGCCCGCGGCTCCTCCGGGAAACTTTGGCGGCGGCAGCGGCGAGGCCGGGTGACCGCTCCCCCCGCGGGGAGGCTGCGCGCCCCGCCCCGATCCCGGCCTCGCCAGGGGCGCGCCCGCCTTCCGCCGCCCGGGGGCGCCCCGGGGTCCCCCCAGCGCCGACTCCGCGGCCTGCACCCCGGACCCCCCTCTCCAGCCGCCGGACCCGCGGCGCCCCCCACCCGCTCCCCGGCCACCCCTCCCCTGCCCCGCGCTGGCTCCTCCCCCTACCCGGCCGCCGGGAGCGGTCCAGGCCGCCCCGGGAGAGGGGGGCCGGGGGCGCTGGTCTCGCGGGACGATTCGCTGCTCTGGGGAGCGGCCCTGGCCTTGGAGAGGGATGGAAGGGTCACGAGGAGGTCCCCGGGCTGGGGCTCATCCCGGGAAGAAAACGGGGACCCTCCCCCCAGGCCGCAGGCCCTCCCCGCAGACCCGGCCACCAGGCAGACCTGCAGAGGTGCCCGGAGAGCGGCAGACGTGTTGAGGAGTGCTGGGTCCCCGGAGCCGCCGGGCGCCCCTCCCAGAGCCACATTCATCAGTGGTTCCTGGTGACATAAATGCCACTTCCCAGTAGAGCGAAGCCCCCTTGGCATCCCAGCACCACGAGTTTTTTTTGTCCAAAGGCCCCCTGTCTTTTTGCGCTGGCCAAATTCACTTGTTCATCAGATCCCCCCTCCCACTCCCGGGAGAACCTTTCCTGAACCCGGAACCCCAACCACCCTCCCCGCCCCCGACGCAGGAGTTAAGGACCCCCCTTGCAAACTCAGAGTCCCCTGCTTGCCCCTTCAGAATTGCTCTTAGCATCCTGAGTTTTCACCGTGTGATTGCAGATATGTTTCCACCGTCTGACTGTTAGCTCCTTGAGGGAAGAAACCTTAATGCGCTTGTACCCATAAACGCTACCCCAACCTGGCACCTCTAAAAGGTTTTTTATTTAATTTTTTTAATAGAGACACTATGGGTGTCTCTATCAATGGCTCATTGTGTTGCCAAAGCTGGTCTTAAACTTCTACACTCAGGTGATCCTCTTGCCTTGGCTTCCTCAAAGCGCTGGGATTGCAGGCATGAGCCACCGCACCTGGCCCCAAATTGTAAAAGTTTAAAATGTATTGAATATTTGCTTTACATGTAGTTACAAAATATGCAGCGTTTACTATGTGCCAAGAATTATTCTAAGTGTTTTACTAATATTTAATCGACTCCATCGATTCCCAAAGTGTGGCCTAAGGACAGCTGGGGGTCCCTAGTACCCAAAGGGTCTCTGGGAGGTTGTCCCTTTCTCCAGCTGCGTGTCAGTGCCAGGCTGGGTTCTCCTCATGTGCTCAAAGCAAAACGGTGGATTGCAGCGGACAGCGCAGAAGCAGAGTTGAGGCCCCAGCTCCCTTCTAATGAGCAAGACGCTAGACTTGCAAAAGGGTAACCCAGTACCATCGTTGGCAAGATTTTTTTTTTAAATTTTGGAGCATAGTGTGATTTTTTATTAAAAAATACATATGGGCCGGGTGCAATGGCTCGTGCCTGTAATCCTAGCACTTTGGGAGGCCGAGCTAGGAGGATTTCTTGAGCTCAGGAGTTCTAGACCAGCCTGAGCAATATAGTAAGAACCCTCCCCTAAAAAAAAAAAATTAAAATTAAAAAATTCAGGCCAGGTGAGGTGGCTCATGCCTGTAATCCCAACATTTTGGGAGGCCGAGGTGGGAGGATTTCTTGAGCTCAGGAGTTCGATACCAGCCTGGCCAACATGGTGAAATCCCAACTCTACTAAAAACACAAAAATTAGCTGGGTGTGGTGACCAGCACCTTTTTTTTTTTTTTTTTTTTTTTTTTTTGTTTAGTGTAAGGGTATCATTATTTTGCCCAGGGCTTCCCTAACCCCCCGGCCAAAATTGTGCAAAACCCACACAACAAAAAAAAAAAAAATTTTCGGGGGTTGGTGCCCCCCACACTTTTTTTTTTTTTTTTTTTTTTTTTTTTTGGTTTAGAGT
>CAUYLG010022031.1:0-43598 GCA_963573385.1 Cacajao melanocephalus
GTATATAGTGTATATATAGTATATAGACACTATATATATAAAATATAGTATATATAGTAGATATCTGTATATATCTACTATATATACTATATAGTAGATATAGTATATATATGTATATAGTATATATACATATATATAGTATATATATAATATATATAGTATATATATAATATAGTATATATAGTATATATACTATATATACTATATATAGTGTATGTATGTATAGTATTTTATAGTATAATATACATATAGTATTTTATATATATATATATATAGCCGAGCGTGGTAGTGCTCACCTTAGTCCCAGCTATTTGGGAAGCTGAGGCAGGGAAATTGCTTGAACGCAGGAGGCAGAGGTTGCAGTGAGGTGAGATTGCACCATTGCACTCCAGCCTGGGCGACGGAGCGAGACTCTGTCTCAAAAAAAAAAAAAAAATTCCTCTCAAACTCTTTGCTCTTATCCCTAGTTAGCCTTGTTTTCCATTCTAACACTAAGTCTTAACCCTAGACAAAAAGTCTTCAACCATCCAGAAAAATCTCCTTTTTTTTTTTTTTTTTCAGACAGAGTCTTGCTCTGTTGCTCAGGCTGGCGAGCAGTTACCTTATCTTGGCTCACTGCAACCTCCGCCGCCCAAGCTCAAGCGATTCTCATGCCTCAGCCTCCCAAGAAGTTGGCATTACGGGCCTGTGCCACCACGCCTGGCTACCTTTTGTGTTTTCAGTAGAGATGGGATTTCACCATGTTAGCCAAGCTGGTCTTGAACTCCTGGCCTCAAGCAAATGCCCGCCTCCGCCTCCCAAAGTCCTGGGATTAAAGGTGTGAGCCACCATGCCCAGCCTCCCAATTTATCCTGAGTATCCTAGGTTCAACGTTCTATAAAAAACAGCCCCTTCACCTACACGATTCCTTCTCATTTGTGCCCCTAACTTTATAAAATGCAACAATCTTTCTGAATGTGTAAGAGTTCTCTCTTTATAGCATCAGGTCTTTATAGTAGAGATTGTAAAGTGGCTTTGTTTAATCCGTTATTTAAAATGTTGGAGTAATTCTCAACAATTAAAAGTCGTTGAAAAATTGCAAACTCTAGTAGGACCCACATTTCAACTAATGGCTAAAATTTATCAGTAGTTGACACCTTTAGATATGCACTGTTCAGTTAGAAAGTTACGGGTTCATTCTAAAAGTATTGAGCACGTATTACTTGGGACACTGTTTTAGACCCTGGGGATATAGCAGTGACCAAAACTCATTGGGGAGTTTATACTCTAAGGAAGAGAGACAGGAAACATAATCATTACTACATGTTTTCTAAGAGGAATAGAAAATATGTGGGTGGGAAGGGTGCTTGTGCTTTTGCATTCAATTAAGTACCTGGCTGGATCCTATGGGAATTTGAGTTTATGACTCGTACTACTATCCGAATCGTCATACACTGCCATGTATGGTATGTATTGTCCCTAAAAACTCTGAGCAAGACGAAGGCAGGGAGTGTGCCTCCTTCGCCTTTGGATTCCCAGGGCCCAGAAGTGTTTTTATGCAGGGGACATAATGGAAAGCGAGAAGTTAGGCGCAGTTACTTTGACCACCGCTGTCCCGGGTGGTTATTCCGACCGGGTTTGGACTGGGCGCCGGGGAGGGTGCAACACAGTAAGGGTTCGAGAGCAGTCAGGTCTTTCACAGAATCTCAAAGCCACTTCCGCGCCGGCGGCTCCGTTTCCAGGGAAATAGGACTGTAACGTGTACGCATCGCGGGCTTGTTCTCTAGAGACGAGCGAGTCCTGCCGCTCCGGAACGAACTAAATCCGTAGCAAGAACGTGGCCCTCAGAGCCGGTCGTCCAACGCGAAAAAGCACGGATGACCGCGCCCCCTGTCGCGCCGCCCCGGGCACCGCAGCTTCCGGGGTCGTCCAGTTCCAGGCGGGTCTACTTCCGGCTCCTTAGGTCCCCAGCTCCGTGGCTCGCCGGGGTCCTAGCGCTGGAAAGGTGGCCGTAGCGGCCGCCTGATCCCTACAAAAACCTGGGACCGGGACAGCGATAAAGGCGCTGGGAGGGCGCCTGTGGTCGGAGGGATCTCCGCCCCGGAGAAGAGTTGGGGCAGGACCGCGGGGTTGAAGGGCAGATTCGGAGCCGGCCTGTCAGGCAGGAGCCGGGCAGGTGCGGTGGCGGAAGTGCGGGGACGGAGGCCGAAGCAGAGTGGTGGAGGAAGCCGCGGCCGGGGGTCATCTAGCGGGTAGCAGTTGCCGAGTCTCAGCTAGACAGCAGCGAGCAGGGCTCTGGCGCCGGCGAGATGCCTTTGTTCACCGCCAACCCCTTCGAGCAAGACGTGGGTGAGTGCTGTGCCTGGTCCTGGACTGCTGTGTGCCCGGCCCTGGACTGCTGTTAGTCCAGCTAGCAAGTGGGCAGTAGCGACTCTGGGTACTGGGAAGCCAAGCGAAGGGAGAGGAGGGGCGGTGCCGCCCGCTACTTCGATGTTGGGATTTTTCTAGGGGCAACCTCGGCGTGTCGCTAGCGGTCTGAGAAGTGCTTCCTGCCGCCTAAGTTTGGGGTCCCTCAAAGGGCCGTTTTCCTCTCCAAGCGTAAGATTTGGGAAGAGTCTAGGGCTCGCTGGAGGCAGGACTGGTTAAATAACTGTGGAGTTGGTGTTTGAAAACTTCCTGCTCGCTCTGCAGCTGGTACAGCTCGCTCTCTGCCCGATCGTTTTTTGAAGATGATGCAGCAGTGGAGACCCTGCTGTCTAGAGCAGCCCAACTAGACACTTGACACCTAGACACCCCCATTGTATAGGAAGAACTTACTTCCCATTATTTATATTACTCATGCATTCAATCCCTGATAGGGTAGCATCAAGATTTATTACAATTGTAAAGGTGTTGCTCTTCGTCCCCGGATTGCAAAGATTGCGGAGGTGCTAGGAGATGTTCTGTTTTAGCGTATGAAAAGGAAATCTCAAGTCTCAAAACACTGTAGAACAACAAGTATTTTACTTGTTGCAGTCATAAAGCGCTGGTCTCTAAGTGACTATACAATGAGAAAAACGTGGATAAGATATACGAACTTATTTTGGAAATTTGAGTAACGCTACAGCAAACTGAGAAATATATATATATTTGAGAGTCTTGAGTTTCACTGTGTTGCCCAGGTGGGGCTAGAATTCCTCCTGCCTCAGCCTCCACCGCCGTTTCCGGAGTAGCTGGGACTACAGGTTTGTTTTTCTGGTTTTTAGTAGCAGTGGTTAACAGAACCCTAGGTAGATTTTTTAGAACTTGGAATGGAGGGTGGAGGGGGCGGGGCGGGAGGGAAGCATAGCTGAATACTGCTGAAGTCACAAGAATACGGCACGTCTTAGCAGTGAGTCACCTGTTTCATAGTTAACATTTGGTTATTAGGAGACTTTAGAAAGTGCCCTATTCTGGTATGTTGTGTCATCCCTAAGTCATTTAAAAAAATATGTTTGAGTCAAATAATGTAGGTATGTAAATAGTTCAAATATGTATGTTCCTTATTTCATTCAACTTTTTTCTTGGCGGATGAATAGAGGTGACTGGCATAACTAGGAAACAACACTCTGAGGCTCACTGCTTCCTTTTGAAACACCTCACTGCAGCATTTTTTCTTTTGTTTGAATCATATTACCTTTGTGAGACCTGTACTTTTAAATAATTGCTATTGTGAACACTTTGATTCTGTTCTAATGAAATAAAACAGAAGGTGCAAAATAGAATTAGACAAAGGATTTTAAAACTTAAAAACCGTGAACTCTTTTCTTCAAGGTACACCTTTCTTGGAAGTTGATTGTTTTCTGATGGAAAAGTTCTCTGTTAGAAGTAGGCAGAGTTGCTCTGCCTGTTCTGTTCTTCTAAACCTTTCCCTGCTGGCTCCCGAGGCCCCAGCTTGGTTTAGTGGATCACAGTTTAGTCCCACCGTTGTAAAGGAGGCACTGCTGTTGAGACAAACAACAACAACAAAACAAAAACACTGTGTCTAGATTATTTTATGGCCAGTGGCATAAGCCAGAGCTTCCAGTAGTCACATATTAGCTTAAGCATGACTGAATTCAGTACCCAAAAGACAGTTTAAGGGTGAAAGAATGAAATTGAGGCCCTCCTGAAACTTCTAGACAAGAGAATTGAATTAGAAAAAGTAGAATGAAATACTAAGGGGCTCAAATCACATATATCATAGAAGAAAAAATCAGACTTGCACATATATCATAAAAGAAAAAATCAGACTTGCACATACATCATAGAAGAAAAATTATGTATTGTGTTTTTCATATATTAAACCTTTTCATTGCAAATCGCTAAGACAAGGCAAGTCATTATTTGGCTTGAAATGTCTACAGGAATGTTACATTGTCATCGTCTTTTTCACTTGTTCTCCTTCAGTCAGATTTTTATTACTTTTTTGGGTTTTTTTGGTCATTCCTTTGTTTACTCTTCATTCAACAGACATATATTGAATAATTACTGTGTGTCCTCTGTGTCAAGCATTGTGTTAATCTGGGAACATAAAATGAATAAATGGACTGTGAGTTCCGGCCTTCATGGAACTCTCAATTTAATGGAGGAAACATACAGGCATAAGAATTGTAATATAGTGTGATAAATATAGTGCTAGGAATATACAAGAGGCTTTACTTTCTCTCGTTATTTAAAACAGTCATAGTCCCTGAAGAAAAGACAAGGACCTTCAGATAGGATCTTTCTCTGTAAAGGTGTTGACACTGTCCTCTCATTCCTGTCTTTTCTTTTTTTTTGAGACAAATCTGTCTCCCAAGCTGGAGTGCAGTGGTGCGATAGCACGCTACAACCCCTGCCTCTGAGGTTCAAGTGATTCTCCTGCCTCAGCCTCCTGAGCAGCTGGGACTATAGGTGTGCACCACTATGCCCAGCTAATTTTTGCATTTTTAATAGAGATGGGGTTTCACCATGTTGACCCCAGGCTGGTCTCCCAACTGCTGGCCTCAGGTGATCTGCCCACCTTGGTCTCCCAAAGTGCTGGGATTACTGGCGTGAGCCACCACGCCCTGCCACCTTCCCCTCTTCTCTGATAGCACTTCTCCCAGCAGGAAGTAACCACCTCTTGCTAGTGTATGATATGGTCATTTTATGATTAAAGGCCTTTAAAGATTAATCTCTTTGGGTAGGTGAAGAGTCTCACTGGATGGTGAGCAATCTTTCTGACATTCATATGAGGAAGGAATCCTTTTCTCAGTCCCTGAGAAAATCTGTGGTGGGTCAAGGTGTCTTAGGAAGGCACTCATGAGTTCATGATGATATGTGACTTGTCAAATGGAAGCAGGCCAAAGGCTAGAAAGTAGGGAACTCAGGCAAATTCCTGTCTTTTCTTATAGTCGGAACCTACAAGTCCTGAAGGATATGCTAAATTTGGGAGCATTAGAGCTCTTTAAACATGTTATTGGAATTCCTCAATCTAGATTCATTTTTTGTTTTGTTTTGTTTAATAAGATTTCTTTGATGTGTTCTGAGGGGAAAAAAGAAAATATCCTTCTATCCCACCTCTTCTCCCCAACTGGCGCTCAAGTGTTAGGAGGGTACAGGGATCTTGAGATGGAGCCTGGTTGGAGTAGCCATTCTCATAGAATTCCAAGGGGAAAGTGAAACATGGGGGACGGGGCCACAGTGGTCAGTATTAACAGGGAAGATGTCATTTCCTTTTTCATTGGTTTCCAGGTCATGACTTGTCTGTTCTTGTCTGTTCTAAGCCTTAACTCCAGTTGTTTGCATATCTTTTTTCCCCTTACTCAAGCCAGGCAATCTTTCTTGCCAATTTTCTGCCTCTGTGCTATTTACCGTTCATTGCTAAATGTTTACTCTTTTCAACCTTGGTATCCCCTTCCTTTAAAGATATATTTGTGTCCCACAAAGCTGAGCTCAAATTCTCTCTCTACAAAGCTCTGCCGACACAGCAGTTTGAATTGTGAACGAGTAAGAGGATATATTTCCAAGCGACATTTTAATGTGTATAGTGCTGTGTTTTTGACTTTTGCTGTGTTACAAGACTTTTCCTGTGTACCAGGAAGTAGCTTGGGACTTTCTCCAGTGAAATGCAGTCATGCGGTCCTTTTCTCCAGTGAAATTTTATAGGAAATCCCATTATAAAAATAGATACTGATAGCATAAGAATAATGCAGATTCATTCTAGACATTCAAATTTACAACATTTACTTAACTAGGCCTTTGTACAATGAGGTTGTTAAAATCTTTGTAAACAGTAAAACTAAAAAAAAAGTTTTTTGGTTTTGAATAAGAATGGTAGCCTTAACAGCCAATTTTTTTCTAATGTATTTTGTAGTTTTTTAAACTATGAAATATTTTCAGCATAAAATACAAAGTATAAACTCCCATTCCTGCCAGGCAAGTATCTCGAGTGCTAATATTTTGATATACTTGATTCTTTTATTAAGAAAGGAACATTCAAGATGCAGTTGAAATACTTCAGTACTTTAGCAGCTGCCTGATCCCATTCTTCCTCTCTTCTCAGAGTTAAACACTCTACAAATAGAAATTCTCTTTTATAGTATATATACTGCACTTACATTTATACCAAATATTGTTTACATGTTTTTAAACTTCTTGAAAGTAGTGTCTTTTTGTCATTCCACAACTTTTGTCATTCAGCGTTTCTTTTTAAGATGGAGTTTCCCTCTGTCACCCAGGCTGGAGTGCAGTGGTGTGATCTCAGCTAACTGCAAACTCTGCCTCCTGGGTTCAACTGATTCTTGTGCCTTAGCCTCTGGAATAACTGGGATTACAGGCGCACACCACCATGCCTGGCTAGTTTTGCATTTGTGTGTGTGTGTGTGTGTCGGAGTTTTGCTCTTGTTGCCCAGGCTGGAGTGCAATGGCACAATCTCGGCTCACCACAGCCTCTGCCACCTGAGTTCAAGCGTTTCTCCTGCCTCAGCTTCATGAGTAGCTGGGATTACATGCTAATCTTTTGTTTTTAGTAGAGACAGGGTTTCTCCATGTTGGTCAGGCTGGTCTCGAACTCCCATCCTCAGGTGATTCACCTGCCTCAGCCTCCCGAAGTGCTAGGATTACAGGCACAAGCCACTGCACCTGGCCCTAGTTTTGCAGTTTTTTGTAGTGATGGGGTTTTGCCATGTTGGCCAGGCTGACCTCAGGTGATCTGCCTGCCTTCGCCTCCCAGAGTGCTGGGATTACAGGCATGAGCCACCATGTCTGGTGCATTCGGCATTTCTTTGTGAGAGTTATTCATGTTGATATTTGTAGCTCTAGGTCATGAATTTTAATGGCTATGTGATATTCTACTGCATGATTATACATTATCTGTTGCCCTTTTGACAAACATGACTTTGTTTCTAATTTTTTACACCTATGGACAGTTCTGTATTGAAAGCTTTTATCTATGTTTTCTTGTGTTCATGAGTGCAAGATTCTTTTTTTTTTTTTTTTTTTCCTGAGATAGAGTCTTGTCCTGTCGCCCAGGCTGGAGTGCAATGGCATGATCTCAGCTCACTGCAACCTCTGCCTCCCAGGTTTAAATGATTGTCCTGTCTCAGCCTCCCGAGTAACTAGGATTACAGGAGCCCACCACCATACCCAGCTAATTTTTTTTTTTTGTATTTTGAGTAGAGATGGAGTTTCACCATGTTGGCCAGGCTGGTCTCGAACTCCTGACCTCATGATCCCCCCCAACCCCCGTGCCTTGGCCTCCCAAAGTGCTGGGATTACAGGCATGAGCCACCATGCCCGGCTGAGTACAAGATTCTTAAAGGTTGTTGTCTTGAAGGGGAATTCTTCAGTAGAAGTGTATGTAGGGTGAGATATCAAACACAAATATATTTATATTTGACAACTATTAGTTCTAACCATCTGTCACCCAGATACCAAAGTAAAACTTAAGGATATATCATTTCTTTATCTCTTGTTATTTTTTTCCTTCTTGGTTGTCTTCTGTCCCTGAATCTGACCACTTCTCTTCCTCCCCTGTCTTGATTTTTCATTTTGTCATATTATTCCAATTTTATGTCAGAAATTTATCAGTACATGGTGGTGTAGTTTTAAAATTTCTAGACATTTCTAGTGGGTATCTCATTGTGGGGTGTTTTATTTGTTTGTGTGTTTTGAGACAGAGTCTTGCTCTGTCATCCAGGCTGGAATTTAGTGGCACAATCTGTGCTCACTGAAGCCTCCACCTCTGGGGTTAAAGTGATTTTCCTGCCTCCCGAGTAGCTGGGAATACAGATATGCACCACTGTGTCTGGCTAATTTTTGTATTTTCAGTAGAGACAAGATTTTGCCATTTTGGCCAGGCTGGTCTCCAGCTCCTGGCCTCATGTGATCCACCCGCCTTGGCCCCCAAAGTGCTGTAGTTACAGGCATGAACCACCTACCGACCCTCATTGTAGTTTTAATATGCATTTACCTGATGACTCTTAATGTTGGGCACCTTTAAATACATTTATTTAAATACATTCATTTAAATTCATTTATTTGCTAAATGAATATTCTCTTTTTCAAAGTACTACTTGTTTAAGTATTTGTCCACGTTTTCACTTAATTTTCACAACTCTTTTTTTTTGAGAGTTGTGAATCTCCATTTGACAAATGAGAACATAGAGTTTTAATTTCCATTTGACAAATGAGTACATAGATTCGGGTTTGAGTCAGAGCAGAGGTGAACTACTCCAAAGCTTACAAGTTAGTAAGAAAGCTTCAGAGCTGGATGTAGACAAGGCAGGTCCTCATAGTTTAATTGGTGATGTGTATCCCACCCTTGAAACCTAACAGTACTCCACAGGTGCATACAGAGTGTGCATAGTATAATGGTTTTCTCAGTCTGCAGAGGTAATGTAATCATCTCCCTGGCTTATTTGCTTTTGATTCTCCATCTGTAACTTTTTGGCATGTTAGTGGCTACCTTGGAGACTCATTTTTCCTTTATCCCAGCCACTGGAAAATGTCTGGCACATCATGCTTCCTGATAGGCTTATTACAGTGGGAATTGTAATATATATGCTTCTGCCCTGTCTCCTGACTAAGGGTTTGTGTAAATGAGTGTGCTCATTTTGTGGAGTTGGGGAGGACATGGTTCTCACCTAACAGGATTACAGAGGGTGTTTTGGAAATATCTCCTAAGAAAGTGAACTTGCAGGAAAATAAAGGCTGGCCCCAGGACTGTTGCCTTTTTAATAGATGGTTCAAAATATTAAAAGACAGTAAAAGGTACCTTTTATGTGTGTTTTTTCCCCTTCTTTTCCTTCTGTCTCCCCTATGTGCTCAACCCCTTTAACTCCTCCTAGTCCCCGCAAAAATGCTGGTGGTGACGTGAGAAATGAATAGAATGGCAATGACTGATCTGTATTTCACCAGAGAAAGCAGCTCTTAAATATACTGTATTATTATGTGGTTTAGTAAATGGAGTTAATCATGACATTCTGCCTGATCCTTTGCTTATAAACAAGAATTGAATTTGCGTGTTTCGTATTCAGTGTGTTTAAGATATTTATACATAGGGAAACAAAAAAACTATGTTAATTTGGCAATTTTGAACAAAAATTACACTCAAAAGGCAGTTTAATATAGTGGTTTGAACCTGGAGCACACATTCTGAGCCAGACAGCACAGATTGAAATCTCCATTTTATTGCTTACTAGCTGTGTAACCTTGTGCTAGTTATTTAGTAATTTTCTGGGCTGGGCATGGTGGCTCATGCCTATAGTCCCAGCACTTTGGGAGGCTGAGGTGGGCAGATCACCTGAGATCAGGAGTTTGAGACCAGCCTGACCAAATGGCAAAACCTTGTCTCTACTAAAAATACAAAAATTAGCCGGGCATGGTGGCGTGCACCTGTAGTCCTAGCTACTCAGGAGGCTGAGGTGGGAGAATCGCTTGAACCTGGGAGGTGGAGGTTGCAGTGAGCCAAGATCACACCACTATACTCCAACCTGGGTGACAGAGTGAGACTCTGTCTCAAATAATAATAATAAATTTCTGTATCTCAGTTTCCCCATTGATACATATTTTATTTTTTTTTATTTATTTTACAGACGAGCTCTCACTTTGTCACCCAGGCTGGAGTACAGTGGCACAATCATAGCTCACTGTAAACTCAAACTCCTAGGCTCACGCAATCCTCCCGCCTCAGCCTTCTGAGTAGCTAGAACTACAAGTGCACATCACTACACCAGACTAATTTTTTATTTTATTTATTTATTTATTTTAGAGATGGGATCTTGCTCTGTTGCCCCAGCTGATCTTGAACTCTTGGCCTCTCAAGTGATCCTCCTGGCTTGGCCTCCCAAAAGGCTGGGATTACAGGTGTGGGCCACTGGGCCCAGCCCCCACTTATGGGGATCCTTCATTTGCCTGAGGAACAAGGGGTTTAGCATATGTAAAATCCTCAGGAGTTATTGCTTAATTGCTATCTTTGTTTTTAATTAAATTGTTATATCTGTCACTCAGTACTCAGAGCTGTAAGTAGGTTTTCATTTTAGAAGGTATGCAGATGTATTTTAAAGAAGGATGTATATTGCTGCTTTCCCCAGAGTAAAGATTTGCATCAATAAATGTTAATCCAAACAGAACATTAAATGAGGAGGAAAATTACGTGAGAAAATGTATGTTAAACCCAAGTTTAACTATAGAATGCTTAATAGAGTCATTGTCATTTAAGGCAGAGAAGGAGAAGAAATATTTAGTCAGGTTGAGGTATGGGGCATTTAAATATTTTAATCTAAATTTTACTACATAAGAATTGTGTAATCTAGAAACCTGACAAGTATACATAATTTAATAGTCTAAACATACACAATTTATTCATAAACTAGAAAAAAACAGCTTTTCTACATTTTTGAATAATTTAGTTTTTTAATGAATTAGTCCAAAGAAAGAATGTTTCTCTCTTTAGTAAAAGCTATCAACTGTGGTTTCCTGGAGTATATAATTAATTCTACTCATTTACTTGTTTTTCATTTTCTAGTTTTTTTCTTTTTCTTGTTTTTTTTTAGAAACGAGTTTCACCCTGTCACTCAGGGTGTGGGTGGAGTATAGTGGCTTGATCATAGCTCACTGCAGCCTTCAACTCCTGGGCACAAGGAATCCTCCCACCCTAACCTCTCGAGTAGCGGGGTGCACACTACAGGTGTGCACCACCATGCCCGACTTGTTTCTGCTTAAAAAAAAAGTATATATATATATACACACACACATACACATACACACACACACATATATACAGACATATATACACACACACACATATATAAAATTATTTCTATACCAAGAAAAACTAGCTAAAAAAAAATGTAAGAAATGTGTATATATATGTGTATATGTATATATATAAATCTATATTTTAAACAATATTTATTTTTTGGCTAGTTTTTATTGGTTCTTATACTGCAATTTTAAGGTATAGAAATAATTGAGCTTTCTTTCTCCTATTAATAAAAAGCAAATTTTTTTTTCTAAGATTGCTATGATCAGAATGTGTCCCCAAAATTTGTGAGTTGGAAACAGTCTCCAATGCAGTAGTGTTAGGGGATGGGGCCTTTTGGGAAGTGTTTAGGTCATGAGAGTACCCCCTTCATGAATGGATTCATGCTTTCATGCTACTATAAAAAGGGCTTACAAGAGTAGGTTCACTCTCCCTTGCCCTTCTACCTTCTGCCATGTGAGGACCCAGTAAGAAAGCCCTGATGCCAGTGCTTTGATTTTGGACTTTCCAGCCTCCAGAACTGTGAGAAATAAATTTCTGTTCTTTATCAACTACCCAGTTTCAGGTATTCTGTTATAGCAGTGTAACACAAAGTTCTAAGAATTACTTTAGTCATAAGTATTGATATGTAGTATCTTAATCATAATACATTTTTATGTTGCCTTCTGTTATATTCTATCCACATTTTTCTGATTGTTAGTTTCCACATGGTTGGGTATTACAAGTTTGGTTTTTTTGTTTTTTGAGACAGAGTCTCACTCTGTTGCCCAGGCTGGAGTGCAATGGTGCTAAGTTGGCTCACTGCAACCTCCACATCATGGGTTCAAGTGATTCTCCTACTTCAGCCTCATGAATAGCTGGGATTGCATGTATGCACCACCATGCCCAGCTAATTTTTTGTATTTTTGGTAGAGATGGAGTTTCGTCATGTTGGCCAGGCTGGTCTTGAACTCCTGCCCTCAAGTGATCCACCTGCCTTGGCCTCCGAAAGTGCTGGCATTACAGGCGTGAGCCGCCTCGCCCAGCCTATTACAGGTGTTTCAGTAAAAATCCATTGTATTCAGAGAAAATGCTATGTATATTGTCCTAGATTCTTTCCAGTTTTTAATAGTTTCATACACATTTGAAGAAAGATGTAAACTTTGCTTTAATGTACAGATAGTCCTTAGTTCCGATATGTGTGAATTTAATTACGTGGTCTGTTGATTGATTAATTGATTGATTGATTCATTCATTCATTGAGACAGGGTCTTGCTCTGTTGCCTGTGTGGGAGCACAGTGGCATGATCACAGCTCACTGCAACCTCAATCTCCTGGGCTCAAGCAGTCCTCCTACCTCAGCCTCCTGTGAGTAGCTTGGGCCACAAGCATGTGCCACCATACCTGGCTCATTATTTGATTTTTTTTGTAGAAATGGGATCTCACTAGGTTGCCTAAGCTGGTCTCAAACTCGTGGGCTCAAGCAATCTTCCCACCTCAGCATTCCAAAGTGTTGGGATTACAGGTGTGAGCCACCGTGCTTGGCCTAATTACCATGGTTTAGTTCAATAACACCAATCCCTAACAAGTTATGCAGTGCCTTTGGTATAGAACTCAGCTTAACTGGCCTGAATTTTGAACTAGAGAACTGTGAGCTAATAATAGGTGGTGTTCTCAATGTTAATTTTGGGGTGATTTGTTACATAGCAAGTTTAAAAAACAAATATAGTGAGACTCTGTTTAGTTATTTTCCAATCATCCTTTCTCTCTATTCAACTTTTATTGACCTGTTTTCATGTTCAGTAACTTTATTTCTATAGTTTTCTATCTGCTTTTACGTTCACTTAATGATTTTTTTTTTTTTGAGACAAAGTCTTGCTCAGCTCACTACAATGTCCACCTCCCTGGGTCAAGCAGTTCTCCTGCCTCAGTCTCCCAAGTAGGTGGGATTACAGGCGCCTTCCACCGCACCCCGCTAATTTTTTGTATTTTTTAATAGAAAAAAAATCTTGGCCAGGCTGGTCTTGAACTCCTGACCTCGTGATCCACCCGCCTAGGCCTCCCAAAGTGCTGGGATTACAGGCATGAGCCACCACGCCTGACGCATTTAATTAATTTTTTAGTTAGGATATTGTACTTTTCAGTTCAGATGTTCCATTTTTATAGTTTTCATTTCTCTGTTGAGCATTCACCAATCTTTGCATTCTTGAAAATATATATAATAATGGCTTTAAAGTTCTTTTGCTAACTCTAACGTTTGGGTTATGCTAACATCTGTTTTTATTGGCTTATCTTGATTTTGGGACACTTATTTGCTTATTTATTAATTTTTTTATTATGATGGACATTGTGATTATTCTTTGTAGGGAGGCTAGATTACATTGTCTTCCTCTAAATGGTGTTGAATTTTGTTCTGTCAGGTTGTAATATTATTGGGGGGATCTTTTCGGTTTTGACAGGTTTGGTTTTATCTTTTGTGAGGAAGGCCTATTTTGATTTTGAACTAAATGCTAGGGAGCTTTTCCTCCTGAGGTGTGGCTTTTCAGGGTTTCAGCTAAATGTATGAAGTGTTCTCTTGCTTTGTTTGGGCAGTGTTAATTAGCCTTCTTGGGCTGCCATAACAAAACACTCTAGACTAGGTAGCTTACACAACAGAAATTTATTTTTTCACAGTTCTGGGGCCTGAAAGTCCAAGATCAAAGTGCCAGCAGAGTTGCTCTCTGGTGAGAGCTCGCCCCTTGGGTTATATACAGCCCCCTTCTTGCTATGTCCTCATATGGCTTTTCTTTGGTGTGTGTACACAAAGAGAGTGCTAGCTCTCTGGTGTATCTTCTTAAAAGGACACTAATTTTATTGGATTAGGGTCCCATCCTTTTGGCTTCATTTAACCATAATTACTTCCTTAGAGGCCTCATCTGTCAGTACAGCCACACTGGGGATTACGGCTTTAACATAAAAATTTTGGAAGAGACACAAACATTCCATGCATAATGAAGGAGATGACTCCCAGTGCTGCTTGACCTTTCAGTCCCATAGCAGGTAATCTCTGCTAGACCCCAAAGAGAGTCACCTCGAGTGTGTTTGTGTAGCCCAGCCCTTGACCAAGGGCCTCTGGTGGTTAATCACTGTGCTTAGAAGCCTAGTTTCTGTCTCAGCTGCTCTGCTTGGGTTAGTCGTCTTTGTGCTGGACAGGACAGTATTCCAAGGCAGAAAGCTGAGGCCATCGTGAGGCTCACTACATGTTTCCTTTCCCTCAGAGATCTGGGACCTGCTCTGCCTGCTATTCATTTCCTGAAAACAGTTGCCTCATCGATTTTGGCCTGTTTTATAGTTGTTTTTGGTAGGATCACAAGTCTGGTAGCAGATACTCTATCATGTTTGGAAGCAGAAGACTAGTCATGAGTTTTTATGTGCAAACATAATAGGAGTAGCTTTAAAGATTTCTTGCAGGCATTCTTGTTTTATGTAGTTAATTTTTTTATACCTGATAGAGCCTATTTTATTAAAAGTTCTATGGGTAGAGCTAGATTCTTTTTAAAGCTGTACTTTGAACATAATGACTGTAAGGGGGGAGCCTTTTGTTCCTTGTAGGTAGGTATTGATGGAATGATTCTTCATCATATTGTTAGAATCTTTCTAAGCTATTTCACTTTGTATTTGAGGCTCTCTATATACAGTAATCAAAGCCTGGTGATGAAATGTTATGACTTACACCCACCAAATGCTGGTGATTTAGCATTTAGGCCCCAAGAGGGCTCTTTTAACTTTCTCCCTCTCTATGCATTTGACACAGAATAATGTGATATAGGGCCCCAACATTGGGCAAAGTGACATGCTATAAAAGAATGATATCTTAATTATAATATTTAAAATTTTCCAGGGGGTGTAAGATACTCCTAAGTACATAATTTAAATGTTATTTAGTTCACTTGAAAAACGAAGTCCTTTTTGGCAGGCCGTTATGAAGTCTTCAGATTTTATACTTTTTAAAAAGAGTAATTGTGAGTCCTATATTTGTAGAGACTAAACTATGCTTGATTGAGTATTCAAATTAGGAATTTTCCATTTTCTATGGAAATTAAATCAAACAATAGTCTAATTAGATATTTTAAAAATTGTTGGGAAGCTTTTGCAGGCATCAGAAAGGCTCCATATTTAATGTATTACATGACCAGAATTGGAAAAATTTCATGAAAAGTTGAGTTCTAGTTGGAATAGGAAGGTTATTAGATGGTGTAAAATCAGACTCACCTGGTTATGTGTGTGTCTTTGTACTCGTACGCGTGCATACTCATATAATTTGGTCATTGATGATGCTAGCTTCTCAGATCAGTGAGGAAAGGATAAATTCTTATGGTGAAACTGACAAAAAATTTGTAAAAATATTTTTCTATTTCTGCCTCACACCATGTGTGAGGTTCCAGATATACTAAATGAAGTTCTAAATACACTAAAGACTTCTGTCTCAAAGGGGAATAATATACAGAAGAGAATGTGGGTGGATATTTAATCTTCCGGTAGTTCAAACAGTATGCTAAATAACACTATAAAAAGAAAAATGGGGCCAGGTGCAGTGGCTTATGCCTGTAATCCCGGCACTTTGGAGGCCGAGGCAGGCGGATCACAAGGTCAAGAGATCAAGATTATCCTGGCCAACCTGATGAAACCATGTCTCTACTAAAAATACAAAAAATAACTGGGCATGCTGGCATGCGCCTGTAGTCTCAGCTACTCAGGAGGCTGAGGCAGGAGAATCGCTCGAACCTGGTAGGTGGAGATTGCAGTGAGCCAAGATCAAGTTACTGCACTCCAGCCTGGTGACAGAGCAAGACTCCGTCTCAAAAAAGAAAAATGGTAGATTCTGTTATAGCAAAAACTGCATCATAAGTGAATAGGAAAGATCAGCATGAAGCTGTAATATATGTGATTTGCTTTTCAGACTCATTATGTAAAGTTAGTTACCTAACTGTCTAAGAAGCTCTTGAAGCATTGCCTTCCCCGCTTACCCTGTCTCCTTGTTGAGACTCCCAAATGTAGAATTACTCCTCTTCAGTAAATAAGAACTGGAACTTCATAAGCTCACTAGTGCTGTTACCTTTTGTTGCCATGAGGTGTTGCTATGGAAGTTCAATCCTGTGTAGCCCCTTGAATATTTGTCTGCTCAGCAGTGAAGCTTTTGTTGGTCCAGAACTTTGTGCAGGTTAGCCAAACCATGTCCACAGATGGGCATCAGAGTTAAAGCACTTTTAACTCTGAGCTTTGTACTCAAAAGCTCTGCTGTTGTTTCCCACCTTACACATTGTACCAGGCTAATGGGATGTGGAGTAGCAACCAGCATCATTCATTCACTCATGAAACAAATATTTATCAAGCACCTACTTTGTGCCCTACATACTGTTTATGTACTATGAGTAATAATAGTGAACCAAGCAAAAATTTGTGCCATGATGGTTACATTCATTCTGGGGGTGGGATGTGGTGAAAGGTGCTGGCAAAGACAGATGCTAAACAAAAAATGCTGTGAAATATCTTCAGAAAGTACTATGCACAAAATCCTGCCCTCCTAATTATTTTATATGTTTAGTCTATGTGGGGCACCAATGTGAATGATACCAATGCGTATAACAAAGAAGACAGACTGAGTACTCGATAGATTTACAACCAGTTTGCTAATAACTTCTCTCTAGCTTGTTTTGGGACTTTGTGGCCACTCTGTATATAATGGTACATTATGCAGCTGTTAAAAATACTAGTATAGCTGTATATTTATCAACGTGGACAGATGTTTATGAGTAGAAATGCATGTTAAGAAATGATACATTTAGCGTAATCACAATATTAGTGGTGAATATTTTTTCTCTACCCCTAAGGTTTCCTTTGTGAGAAGGGAGTTCCATTAGTGTCACCCTGAGCCTACCCTTTTGTTTTGTTTTGTTTTGTAGAGACAGGGGCTCAGTCTGTCGTCCACGTTGGAGTGCAGTGATGTGATCTTGTGTCAGTGCAACCTCCACCTCCCAGACGCAAGCCATCCTTCTACCTCAGCCTCCCAAGTAGCTGGGACTACAGGCATGTACCACCAGGCCCAACTAACTTTTTTGTACTTTTTGTCGAGACAGGGTTTTACCATGTTGCCCAGGCTGGTCTTGAACTCCTGGGCTCAAGTGATCTGCTTGTCTTGGCCTACCAAGTCCTGGGATGACATGTGTATGCCACCACACCTGGCTTGCCTTGGCTTTTTTATTCACTTAATCTCTGGTGTGATGACACCTGATTGTTAAGTTTGAGAGTTACTGGCCTTACTTATGTCCTTTTGTATAGGACTAGCTAGTCTTTCCACCACACTGAGTGATTTTTCATTTACTTCTCCATGGAATAAGTTATACAGAGGCTTACCCCTGCAGGGAGAAGCCTTTCCCTCTCTAGTGCTAAGGCGTGCCCACTTCTGGGGTTCACTATTAGCAAGTTCATTTGGCCAGTATACCTAAAGCTTCTATTAATAACAAAAGTGTTATTTTATTCCCTGTTTTGTTTCTCATCTTGTTCATAACTTAGCCAAGGAAGAAGTTTTCTGTTTTTGGGTGCTGCCTTTGTATACTTTATACTATTTTATTTAATTTTGTATTGACTTTCATTATTGTTGCATATATGTGTGTGTGTGTATATTTATGTGTGTGTATATATGTGTGTGTTTATATATAAAGTCTAGAAAGATATGCATCAAAATTTTAAAAGGGATTGGAAAAAGGGTTGGTAGAATTAGGAGGTTTTTCCTTGTCTGTACTTCTGAATTAATGGAATTTATTAGATATTTAATTAAGGAATAGTTAAGCATTTTAAGCCTCTAAAAAATATGTAGTCTGCTCTGACTTTCCAAAGCAGTAGTCTTTTTTGCATGAGGGAAGAAGGTGAAAACCTGAGTATGTTTTACCTGCATAGTTTGGTGCCTGGTTCTAGAACTTTCAGTAGGCAAAAATACATTACTTTTCTAAAATCCCTGGTTTGTCATTACATCACATGTCAAAGCAATTGCTTTCCATCCATGAGTATTAGGCAATTTGCATGGCTTTTTAAAGTGAGTCCTAGCATTCAACTGAGTTTAACTCTGGATTCCTACCATTTTTCCTGATTATCAGTGTGATATTACCTGTTTTATATATATATATATATATATATATATATATATATATATATATATATATATGGCTACATAGATTATTCTATATTTAAAATTATAGGATATATGTAATAAAAGAGGAAAAGACATAAAATGATATAATGTTTCTAAAGTGGTAATTTTTATATCTCCACATCTCTATACTAGCAGAAAAAAATTGTATTCCTTGATACTGGAATTTTGTCAAAGTTAATAAAGTAAAAATGCTCCATAACTAAATCATTATATTCCCATCTTGCTTTTTAATAGTTTACTTTTTAATAGTTTACTTTTAATTTAATTTTATTTCTTATTTTATTTCGCACAATGCAGGCTAATTACTTGTCAATTTTTACTTTGAATCATATAATATTTTAGACCACAAAAATATATTGAAAATAAAATATTTGCTGGATACACACTGTACAACTTAATAAACCTTTAGAATGAAGCTCCTGTGTACTCTTTTGAACCCCCCAAGTTTGATGTTTGTCATTCTCATACATGTTAATATTTTTACTACCCATATATATATCCCTGAAGAATATAGTGTGTTTTTTGGATGTTACAAAACTTCAGGTGAAGCATTCACATACTGCTGGTGGGAATGTACCATAGAATAGTTGCTTTGGAAAACTGACTATTCCTAAAAAAAATTAAACATAGAATTACCATATAACACAGCATTTCTACTCCTAGATATATGCCAAAGAGAAATAAATGCATAATGTCCACACAGAGATTTGTACGTGAATGTTCGTCGCTGCAGTGCGTTATTTATATTAGCCAAATAATTTTTAAAAATCCAAATGTTGACTGGGCATCATGGCTCAAACTTTTAATCTCAGCACTTTGGGAGGCCAAGGCAAGTGGGTGTGATGGTGGACACCGGTAGACCCAGCTACTCGGGAAGCTGAGGTGGGAGATCACGTGAGTCCCAGGAGATGAAGTCTGCAGTGAGTCGTGATCACACCACTGTACACCAGCCTGGGCAACAGAGTGAGACCCTGTCTCAGTAAACCAACCAATCCAGATGTTCCTGAACTGGAGAATGGATAAATGTGGTATATCTATACAATGAAATGTTATTTAGCCATAAGAAGAAATGAAGTACTGATAAATGCTACAGCGTGGATGACCCTTGCAAACATTATGCCAAACAACAGAAGCCAGTCAGAAAAGGACATATATTGTATGATCCTATTTATATGAAAAATCCAGAATAGGTAAATCTTTAGAGACAGAAAGTAGACTAGTGGTTGCCTAGGGCTGGGAATATGTGGGGAGAATGAACAGTGACTGCCAATAGGTACAGATTTCTTTTGGAAGTGATTAAATGTTCTCAAATTAGATACTGGTGTTAGTTGTACAACTCTATGAGTGTAGTCAAAACATTGAATTGTACACTTAAATGTGTAAATTGTATTGATACGTGAATTGTAGCAATAAAGCTGTCTTAAAAAACTCATGTAAATATTATAAATTCTGCTGCTGCTGACTTTTTTGACTCAGCATTATAAGCCCAAGCAAATCATATTTTGAGATTCATATGTTTTTGTTCATTGAATTTTGTATCCCTCATTTCATATTCCATTTTATGATTTTAATATATTAATCAGTTTTCCTTTTTGCTATTAAAAACAATGCTTCAGGCTGGGTGCAGTGGCCTGTAATCCCAACATTTGGGAGGCCAAGGAGGAGAATTCCTTGAGCCCAGGAGTTCAAGACAAACCTGGGCAACATAGTAAGATTCTGTCTCTATTAAAAAAAAAATTACAAAACCAATGCTTTATTGGACAGTTTAGTGCATATTTATTTGTATAATAGGCTTTCTAATTTTTTTAAGAGATAGGGTCTCACTCTGTCACCCAGGCTGGAGTGTAGTATCATGGAGGCATGATAATAGCTCACTGCAGCCTACAACTCACGGGCTCAAGCAGTCCTCCCTTTTCAGCTTCCCAAGTAGCTAGGATTACAGGCATTTGCCACCATGCCCGGCTAATTTAAAAAAATTTTTTTTTTTTTTTAAATTGCAGAGAGAGGATGTTACTATGTTGCCCAGGCTGGTCTTGGACTCCTGACCTTAAATGATACTCTTGCCTTGGCCTCCCATGCCTGGGATTACAGGCATGAGCCACCATACCCAGCCCTGATGATACATTTTTAAAGCTTTCTTCCAAATTAGAATTTGATGGGATTGTTGATACTTAGTAATTTGTTTATTTAGGAGGCATTTGATTGCTTTACCTCAGGATATTTAATTTATTTAATTATACAATTTAAAATTGAAGTTAGTAGAAGTACTTTTATCTTCTGTAGGTCATCTGTAGTTTCTTCGACAAGAGAAAAGGTAGGACTTCTTAACTGTTGGGCCTTTATTGGTATTTTAGTGTTATATGAGATATGTCCTAATTGTTGTGTATGCTGATATATTTTATAGAAAAGGCCACAAATGAGTACAACACTACAGAAGATTGGAGTCTTATTATGGATATATGTGACAAAGTTGGAAGTACACCTAATGGGTAAGCTGTCCAGTCATGCTCAGTGAATGTCTAGGAACTCGATAACCAGCGTTTCTTTTTGTGATGAAACTTTGAAAGGACAATGAGACTTTACCACAGTTGACCCTTGAACAACACAGATTTAAACTTTGAGGGTCCACTTAATACACAGGTTTTCTTCCACTTCTGCCACCCCAAAGACAGCAAGACCAACCCCTCTTCCTTCAACTCAGTAATTTTCTTAATAACATTTTTTCTCTAGCTTACCTTATTGTAAGAATACAGCATATTATATATATGCAAAATATATGTCCATGTACTGTTTATGCTGTTGGTGAGGCTTCTGGTCAAGAGTAGGCTATTAGTTGGCTGGGCATGGTTGCTCACGCCTGTAATCTTAACACTTTGGAAGGCCGGGGCAAGCAGATCACTTGAGGTCGGGACTTTGAAACCAGCCTGGCCAACATGGCAAAACCCCATCCCTACTGAAAATACAAAAATTAGCTGGGCATGGTGGTGGGCGCCTGTAATTCCAGCTACTCCAGAGGCTGAGACAGGAGAATCGCTTGAACCTGCGAGGCAGAAGTTGCAGTGAGCTGAGGTGGCGCCACTGCACTCAGCCTGGGCTGCAGAGTGAGACTGTCTCAAAAAAAACAAAAAAAGAATAGGCTATTAGTAGTTAAGTTTTTGAGGAATCAAAAGTTTATTTTCAGCTGCATGGGGGATTGGTCCCCCTAACCTTCATGTAGTTCAAGGGTCACTTGTTTTACTTTTGGGTCATAAAAGTTAAAAAAGCCCTAATGCTGGATTTATGGGATTAACTTCATCTGGAAGGAACAAACGAAAAAGAGTTCAACTGAAAATCTCCTATAGTAACACATAATTAAACATTTGACACGATAGGGAGACATAACAATGTATAGGTGAGTTATTTAAGGAATTCCTCTGGGACTTAGATATATATGGGAACTTTTAAATAATGAAATAGATAAATAACACAATAGATAATATAACAAAAAAGTCTTCGAATAATATAAATATAATAGGTAGCCTAATGAAAAAAGTGAATATGAAAAAAAAGTGCTTTTGGGGAGATGTGGCAATTAGCTGAACTATATATTAGAAATTTAAGAATGATGAAAGCATTTGTTTTAACATTAAAGCTTTTCATAGCATATTCACGTGTTTATACTTGAACCTGTTAAAATTATATGTCTTGTTAGATTTTTTCAAGATAAGATTTTGCTGTCTGAAAGTTAAATCTGTCTTGAAGAAATGGAAAGATCTGGTATACGTCTCTTGTGTTGACGGATCTTTTGTGAAATTATTTGTCTCTTGATTTTGGAATATGCAACGTTTGCAACGTGCTTTAGCCTATGAACAAAATATTGTGTAAATCATTTTATAGATTTATTCCTTTAACAAAGTGAAATTTCCAGGACTATTTAGTTTAATTTATTTAATTTTTTTTATTTTATACTTACTTTATTTTATTTTGAGACAGGGTCTCTGTCATCCAGGCTGGAGTGCAGTGGCGTGATCACAGCTCATTGCAGCCTAAAACTCCTGGGCTCAAGCAATCCTCTTGCCTCAGCCTCCTGAGTAGCTAGGAGTCCAGACACATGCCGCTATGCCTACCTAAGTTTTAAATTTTTTATAGAGATGAGATCTTACTTTGTTGTCCAGGCTAGTCTCAAATTCCTGGGCTCAAGCTATCCTCCTGCCTTGGCTTCCCAAAGTGTTGGAATTACAGGTGTGAGCCATTAAATATAAAGTTATTTGGTAATAGAATACCTTATATTTTTAATGTTTGAATTAAATTTATCAATATTTGTCTCTCTTTTTTTTTTAAGAGCGAAAGATTGCCTAAAAGCCATAATGAAAAGGGTAAATCATAAGGTTCCTCATGTTGCTCTGCAGGCACTAACTGTGAGTAGAAGTCATGTTATTATTGACCCAAATTTCAATTGTGTTTTTATTATAATAAGTTAATATTTCAACATTTGTATATTAATTTTTATTTTAATAGCTTCTTGGGGCATGTGTGGCAAACTGTGGAAAGATATTTCATTTAGAAGTATGTTCCCGTGATTTTGCAACAGAAGTACGTGCTGTGATTAAAAATAAGGTAAATTTTAAAAAGAGAAGAAATTTAGGTCATTAAAAAATATATAGATTGTGTGTCATTATAACTATACATGGTATTACTGAAGTAATTATAAGTATTACAAATGAAGTCATTTTTAGATAAATTGAAATGAAATAAACTTCTGTACTGAAATTTGATTTTTTAATTTGTAGCACCAAAAACTTCTCCCCAAAGTATATATACTGTAGATAATAGCAAATCCTTTTTGAGGGCTAGTAAGTAGTCATTGCTTTAAGCATTTTACATATACTGTCTTGTTGAATGCTCTTAACTACCCTTGGAGCATTAGATTCTTGGAAGTTAAATTCCCTTATCATTCCTATTTTATAAATGCAAAAACTGAATCTTAGAGAGGAGTAACTTGTCCAAGGTCACACAGCTAGTAAATGAGATAGCCAAGATTTACATCCAGGTTTCTCTGGCTCTATTCTCCCAAACATAGAGGAAATAATCTCGGAATGTAAAAGATTTGTTGTCATTATAGTAAGACTTAGGAATTGGTGTTAAAAACAGTAATTTTGTATGAAACAACTACATCTTAACATGTAAATAGGCATCTATCAATTACTCAACTAGGCTAGAAATTCCTGGACTTTGGTTGATGTTCATATAATTAAAGAGAATTTTGAGAGTAATTCTCCTGGTTAGTTAAATAATTTAAGTATGTATTTTAACTATAGATTTTTGTTTATTTTCCTTTCCTTTTCCTTAAAAGGCACATCCTAAAGTATGTGAAAAACTGAAATCTTTAATGGTGGAGTGGTCAGAAGAATTTCAGAAGGACCCTCAGTTTAGTCTAATCTCTGCAACTATTAAATCTATGAAAGAGGAAGGAATTACTTTTCCTCCAGCATGTTCTCAGGTGAGAGATTTATTCAGACCCATGGTTGACCCTCTGATATTTTGAAGGTATGTATCTTATGTAAAAACTAGGCAAAGTATGTCTTGATTATCATTTTCCACCTCTACTTCCCAAATGACTCTCTAGCATAGTACCTTACATTTAATAGACATTCTAATTTTTATGTGTATTTCTTCCACATAACAGAACCTTGAGAAGTTAGTCAGACATAATGTATTTAATGCTCCTCTAAGTCTGGAGTCATGCAAAAGGCATAGGTGTATGAGATAGCCCTTATATTAAAAAAATGTATAGCAAATTTGAATGGTAGCTTTATACATGAGAAAAATAACTAATTTAGATTTTAAGTGACAAATACAGGATGAGGGGAATAGACTATATGCTGTCTATCTTAATACCAAAGAGAGAGCAGTAACCACAGGTTGGAATGGTGAAGAGGATGAAGAAGTAGAATTTTGAGACTTGAATGTATTAATATTTTATTAGAGAGAAGTAAAGAAGTTATGTCAGGAGGTAAGTGAAATGAACAAACTCATGGACTTGAGAGGCTCCAGACTTGTTTGTTGAAGAGTGACTATGCCTAGAGTGAATGCTTTACATATAAGATGGATGAAACTATAAGACTAGAAATTTATTTGCTGGGAGAGGGGATAGCTTTAGTAGAACTGGGATGTAGAGTCAGGGATGTTGACTCATGTAGTGGGCTGTTTTTTTAGGTGTGTGGGAGAAAAATACTGTCTCCTGGGTTTTACTCTCAGTACCTTATGCCTTCCCATTAATATTAGAATGTGGGATAAGGAGACTATGGGAAGTACTATATTTTCTTTTATTTTTGATCATACATTAAAGAGAAAAAAGGTTTTTTTTTTGTTTTTTTTTTTTTTTAGATTGAGTTTCACTCTTATTTCCCAGGCAGGAGTGCAGTGGCGCAACCTTGGCTCACTGCAACCTCCATCTCCCAGGTTCAAGCGATTCTCCTGTGTCAGCCTCCAGAGTAGCTAGGATTACAGGTGCCTGCCACCATGCCCAGCTAATTTTTTGTATTTTTAGTAGAGACAGGGTTTTGCCAGGTTAGCCAGGCTGGTCTCGAACTCCTGACCTCAGGTGATCCACCTGCCTTGGCCTCCCAAAGTGCTGTGATTACAGGAATGAGCCACCACGCCCAGCTAGAAAAAGATTCTTTATAGCTGACTAGATCTAAGGGTACAAGGTAGAGTTTTGAGACAAGAGTCTTAGAAGTAATAAAAAGGAAACATTTTCCTGTTCTGTCCTTTCTGCATATTTTTCTGAAAAATCTATGTAAAGAACTGGTTGATGGATCAGAGTCCTGGATACCTGTCTTACATGCCATTTATTAAATTCAAGCATGACCTTCCTTAATTTGCTGCTATGCCTGGCAGACCACTGCCATCCAGCCACAGTAAGTAGTAAAAGGACTTCACACGTATTCCTAGAATTCCACCTCTTTTCTCTGTGCCCACTCCTCTCTCTTCAGTAATGATCATGACTTCTTGCTGGCACTTCTCATGTAGCTGTACTCCTGCAGCAGTAGAGCTCTTCTCACTAAGAGACCTTGGACAGTTGAAATCAGGAATATAATCAGAAAAGAGTCATATTTTTTTCTTCTATAAATATTTAAGTACTTTATGCCAAGTTCTGTGTTAGATTTATGCAAAATCTAAGCCAGTTTGAGCCCTGTGTGAGTTTATAATGTTTTCTTGAAAATTCTGATGTTTTTAGTATTTGAAAACAATTACTTGAAATTATCATAAAGAACTTCACTTCTAGACCAGTCATGGTGGCTCATGCCTGTAATCTTAGCACTTTGGGAGGCTGAGACAGAAGGATCACTTGAGGCTAAGAGTTCCAGATCAGCCTGGGAAACATAGTGAGACCCTATCTCTACAAAAAGTAAAAATTAGCCAGGTGTGGTGGCATACACCTGTACTTCTGGCTACCCAGGAGGCTGAGGTAAGAGGATCACTTGAGCCCAGGAGTTGGAGGTTACAGTGAGCTATGACTGTGCCATGCACCGCAGCCTGGCTGACAGAGTGAGACCCTGTCTCAAAAAAGAACTTCACTTTTAAGTGAAACTCAGTTGTATCAGTATTTTTTAAAATTTAGCATCTGCAAGTAATTATAGAGCTGTATTTTGTTTGAAAAGATAGTTGTGTTCATTTTACTCATGCATTTACAGACTGTCTCAGCTGCTGCCAAGAATGGTACGTCATTGAACAGAAACAAAGAGGATGAAGACATAGCTAAAGGTAAATGATCAAGCACATGTAATTTAGTGTTGCTTAAAATATCTTTGCCAGAACATTGTTTTGAAATAAAAATGGTAATAAAACTGGTATACTTTTATTTCTCCCTCAAATCTGAAAACTAGTAGCATCCAAAACTTAAGGAAAACAAATGACATACTATCAAATGAATTTAATTCATTATCTTTTTCAATAATATATATTTGATGTGCTACCTTTGGAGAGATTACATTTCACCTTTCCTTTAATGCCAAAGTTATGAGTCAAGCACAGAAATATGTTCATGGCTTATCCTATATGGAAAGCTACCCATATTATAATGTCACAATCTGTTTGCTATAAAAATAATAACTGCTATATATGACAGACCATGATAATAAGGAATGAACAAAAACTTTATTTTAAAAATGTCATGGTTCTCTGCCCTGCCCCACCCTCCCGAAAGTTAACTGTAGCACATAATTAGACAAATAAAACACTTGATTTATTCTTATTAAATTTTACATTGTCATCTGATGTTTACTTTATCAAAATTAATTTTAGTTTCTTTGCATTTTAATTTTTGAAACTAGCTATTGAATTATCGCTGCAAGAGCAGAAACAGCAACACACAGAAACAAAATCCTTATATCCATCTGCAGAAATTCAGTTAAATAATAAGGTTGTACGGAAAGTGAGAGCTTTATATGATTTTGAAGCTGTTGAGGACAATGAACTCACCTTTAAACATGGTGAAATAATTATTGTTTTGGATGACAGGTATGTTTTAAATCTTTATGGGAAGTTTTAAAGTATAATATTCTTAATTTGGAATCCAGAGTATTCAGTTCTTTGACTTTTAATGTATTTAAATTGTATTATAACCTTTTCATACCTTGTTTTTTTTTCTAAAATAAAAGGTAATGTGAGCCTCTTCTCTTATTATATTTGATAATTTATGTTTGTTATATTTGATAATTTATGTCTTGGATGAAAGATACATTAAATAATATTGTTGATGACCACAATTGGGAAACATGTAAATATTCAGTAACTTGAATAAGTGTACGTTGGCGGTTGTGTGTACCAAAATTACTGGCAGAAAAACTTTAGAAAGAATATAGCTATATACCCTTGATCAAAGCAACCAAAAGCTGTACTTGGCTCCTCCCCAATTCTTAATCTACTACTGTACTCTCTTCACAATTTCTCTACCATTTAAAGCTGTCATAAAAAATAGATCAATCTCTGTTGAGCTTAATACTGTTCTGTACTTTTACTTTTAAAAGAAATTCATGAAATTTAGCAAGAGTGAGAAGTAAGCTTGTTGCTATGAACAGAGATTGCAGATGTATTTGGTATCCATTATAAATAATTCAGTAAGTTATTTATAACACACTAGTATATTTCTAGTATATTTTTAAATAAAGGGTAGATAAGTAATGGTTTTACTTTGCTGTGGTAAATATTTAGTGAGAAAATGTTATGTAATCTACTATGTATAATGAATAACAAATGAGGACACAGTTCTGTTTTCATAAAATCTAAAATAAAGTAAGAGAGTTAAAATTACCACATAGACAATTGTATAGAAGGTAGAATGTGGTGAATGCCATAAAAGAGGTGCTGTTGGGGCCCAGATAGCAGATTTATACTTGGTGCAAGAATCTGGCAAAGAAGACTTATCCTGGGGCTCCATTTCAGGTGTGTATCTTGATTGGTTTAGATAAGACAAAAAAATTTTACAAGAAATTGAAGATGGGAAAAGGAATGTCTCTTAGGCAATCAAGATAGTACCATCTTCACTTATAGAAAAAATTTTTAAATAATCATTTGGAGTGGAACACCATGATCCCTGAAGGAGAATAGATAGAAATACAGATGCTTCTCGCCTTACGTTAGTTTACAGTTGGGCAAAATCATCGAACACAAAACCTATTTTAAAATAACGTATTGAATATCTCATGTAACATATTGAATACTGTACTGAAAGTAAAAACCAGAATGGTTTATGTGTACCTGAGCGTGTATCACTTTTGCACCATCGTAAGTCATGCCATCATGAGTTGGAGACTGTCTGTAAAGGCGGAGAGATAGTGTGAGCTCTGAACACTGACAGTCTGAAGTGTCAGGCTTATGAGTGTCTTTTAGAGTACTTAGAAAAGAACTTAGGTTTACAGTTTTGACACTCTTACACAACTATGAAGTTAAAGATATTTATAAAATAGCCTGGGCACAGTGGCTCATGCCTGTAATTCCAGCACTTTGGGAGGCCGAGGTGGGCGAATCATGAGGTCAGTAGTTCAAGACCAGCCCAGCCCAGCCAATATGGTGAAACCCTGTATCTACTAAAAAAAAAAAAATGAAAATTAGCTGGGTGTGGTGGCGTGCACCTGTAGTCCCAGCTGCTCGAGAGGCTGAGGCAGAATTTCTTGAACCCGGGAGGCAGAGGTTGCAGTGAGCCAAGATTGTGGCACTGTACTCCAGCCTGGGTGACAGAGTGAGACTCCACCTCAAAAAATAAAAAAATAAAAAAAGGTATTTATAAAATAAATAGAAACAAAATGAGAAGTTTTGTCTAAGATTCTAATTTAGAGCATTACTTTTATATAACAGAATTTTCTGAAATAAATTGCTGCTCACAAGACAATTTTTAGTTAAGATTTATTACTGTAAAAAAGAACTTTTTTATTTGTAACTGCTAAGAGAATTCAACGTGAATACGATGGAATATGTGGTCAGTTGCTGTCATTTTGATGATAGGACACCCCAATCTTACAGTTGTTGTAAGCATGCTTATGTGTAAAATATTGTCATTCTAGGTGATTGGTAATCACTGGTAGGATTTTAAACACAAATGCAAACATGTGTGCTAAAGTTAAATGACAGTCTTCCTTTAAAAGGAAGTCATCCAGAAAATGACTCTAGTCGTCGTTTTTATATTTTTATGGAATTTAAAGCATAAAATTTTCACACATAGATGTCCCTTGAAAATATATCATTCTTAGATCTATTTAAGAGCCACTGAGCTGATAGAAAAGGTGCACATTTCCTATTTATTTATTTATTTATTTTTTGAAACAGAGTCTTGCTCTGTCACCCAGGCTGGAGTGCACTGGCTCACTGCAACCCCCACCTCCCAGGTTCAAACGATTCTCCTGCCTCAGCCTCCCTAGTAGTTGGGATTACAGGCATGCGCTTCTATGTCCAGCTAATTTTTGTATTTTTGGTAGAGACTGGGTTTCGCCTTGTTGGCCAGGCTGGTCTCAAACTCGTGATATCAGGTGATCCGCCTGCCTCAGCCTCCCAAAGTGCTGGGATTACAGGCGTGAGCCACCATGCCCGGCCCAAAGGTGCACATTTCTCATTAACAGAGTATACCAAGAAAAGCCTTTCTTTTGTTACATTTTTAGCTTTATCTTACCACTCCATGTATGTATGTATGTATGTTTCCTTCCTTCCTTTCCTTTCTTTCTTTTCTTTCTTTCCTTTGACAGGGTCTTACTCTGCCTCCCAGGCTGGTGTACAGTGGTGTGATCTCAGCTCACTGCAATCCCTGCCTCCCAGATTCAAACGATTCTCCCGCCTCAGCCTCCCGAGTAGCTGGGAATACGGGCGTGTACCACCACATCTGGCTAATTTTTTGTGTTTTTAGTAGAGACAGGGTTTCACTGTATTGGCCAGGCTGGTCTCGAACTCCTGGCCTCAAGTGATCCACCCACCTCAACCTCCCAAAGTGCTGGGATTACAGGTGTAAGCTGCCGTGCCTGGCCCACTCTATGTTTTCTGTGTACTGTTTCAAATAATCAAGTGGAATTCTTGCAGTTCCAAAAATGCCATTTTCTGCTTAGACCTCTGCAGCATTGTACCTTTGGTTCTGTCTGCCTGGAAAGCCCTGCTGAAGGAGGTAAAAGCATTTAGAAAAGAAAAAGAACTTTACTTTTCAAGGACAGTTTGCAAGGGAGTCCAGGCTTTAGAAAAGTTGCCTCCCCATATTCGAAAATAAAACAGTTATTTTAAGGAAAAGACACCTACAAGATTACCAAGTTTTTCCAGGTTTACAATTTATATTTTCATGGTAGAGATAGCAGTTTCCTTATAAGATTGTTATATCCATAAAGGACATCACTGCCCCAGCCATTGTCATTGCACAAGTTAGTGAGTACTTTTTGTTAAGAAGTCAGTAGTTGAAAGGCTCAAGTTTTCATGTACTTTGAGACCTAAAACTAAATATGATGACTTTTTTTGTTTTATCTCAGAGTGCAGAGTTTTTTGTTTCTTTGTGCCTTGTTTTCTTGCTTATTGATAATGGCAGGAGGGCAAAATGTCATTTTTATTTCCATAGCTGTAATTTTCTTTTTTTCCTGGCGAGTGCCTACTTGACCTTCAAAACCTACGTCAGATTTTATATCCTCTGAGAAGCCTTTAAACCTTTCCCTGCTTTTTAGTTCCCAGTAGAGTTAGCAGTTCCCTTGAGTTATAGTTCTCTGAACATATATAACAGCATTTCTCATACTGTATTTTGATATGTAACTCATCTCTTTCTAGTGCTCATAAATGAAATGATGTTTCATAGTCATAGACATTAATTCATCCCTAAGACTCATACTTAAGAATGGCTGTTCAGTAAGTCAGATTTTTGGAAAGGAATCGATAAAAGTACCATTATTTCCAGATGCTATGATTTTCCATATAGAAAGTTCAAGAGTCCAATGGACAAATGATTAAAAGTGGTAGAAGTTCATCAAGGTTTTTGGATACAAGCTTAACATACAAAACTCAGTAGTATGCTTTAATCACAACTGTTTAGAAAATGTAGTAGGAAAGCAAGTCATTCTCAGTAGTAACAAAAAGTATATAAATGATTTAGAAACGAATAAGCCTAACAAAGATATGTAAGGCCTTTATGGATTAAATCATAAAATTATTTGAAAGCCATAAAAGAATATAAATATGTATTTACATGTTATGTATTTATATAAATGTAAATACAGAAAGATACCATGTTCATAGGGAAGAAACCTTAATATTACAAAGATTTCCTTTTTCTTATATTATTGCGTAATTTTGGTACATTTCCAGTTCAATTCCCAACAGGATTTTTTCCCCAGAGAACTTAAAAAGTAATTTAATATTAATGTGGAAATGTGAAGTTAGGCAATAAATGAGAAAGAGTAACATAGAAAGGGTATTTTCTCTGGCGGTTATTAAGGTACATTAACAAGATGTAGAAAATAGATACATGGACACTGCAACAGAATGGAATCTAGAAATAGGCTCATGAACAGATTACTGTTTGAAAGGTAGGGTATTATAAATTAGTAGAAAAAATGATGGACTGCTTAATAAATTTTGTTGTGATGAATGGTTCTTTTTATAGTACAGATAAAATTTGATCAGTTTCACATAGTATATAAAATTTCATTCCAAATGAATTAGAGATCTAAACATGGGAGAGGAAAAAAAGAAACCCTAAAACTACAGTTAAGTATATAGGAGGATAGATGTTAGGAGTTCAGGGGTAGAAAAAGGTAAAAGCTTAAGCCATAAAAGATTGCCAAATGTGATTGCATAGTGGGAAAAAAACCACGGTAGAATTAAACCGTAAACATATGCTAAAAGACAGTGACAGTCTAGAAGAAGGTATTTGCATAATTTAGACGAACAATTGCTATCCAAAATACATAAAGAACTTATACAGGTCCATGAAAAAAGACAAATGACCCAGTAGAAAAAGAAACACGGGCAAAAAATATAAACAGGCAGTTTACAGAAAAGGCAATCTGAATAGCTAGCAAGCACAAGTAGATGCTTGCAAATGCATACAATGAAATATGATTTCTCAGGAGCCGCAGTGGCTCAGGCCAGTTGTCCTGGTGCTTGGGGAGGCAAGGCTACGCATTTGAGGCCGGCCTGAGCAACATAAAAACCTCATTCATTGAAAAAAAAAAATGATTTCTCTCCTCTCTGATTATCAACTGTTAGTAGTGAATAAGCCCAGAGAAATTGTTGCATGTGTACCCTCAAGTCTAGGATGATCATTACCTTAGTCTTTATAATGGTAAAAGACTGGAATCAACCTAAATGTCCATCTGTACAGGAATGGATAAATATGGCCTTTTGTATGATGGAATTTTAATTTAAAAGCAATAAGCAAAATCTGAAAGTATTAATATATAAAATTAAAAAGATCTGTATGGATCAGCATCTATGTCTGCGTGTTTCTATATGGAGTTGGCCATAGATATGTGTAAAAGAACGAAAAACAGACTGACAAGAAAGCTACCAACTTTGTTGTGGTAGTATGGTAAGATGGATGTGGTGTTGGGATTTGGGGTTATTAATAAAGGGTACTTAAGTGTTTTCTGTTTACTTTTTTGTTTTTTAATTTTATTATTATTTTTTGGAGACAGAGTCTTACTCTGTCTTCCAGGCTGGAGTACAGTGGCATGATCTCAGCTCACTGCAACCTCTGCCTCCTGGGTTCAAGTGATTCTCATGCTTCAGCCTCCTGAGTAGCTGAGATTACAGGCTCCCACCACCACATCATGCTGATTGTTGTATTTTTAGTAGAGATGGGGTTTTGCCATGTTGGCCAGGCTAGTGTCAAACTCCTGACCTCAGGTGATCCAAGCGCCTCGGCCTCCCAAAGTGCTGGGATTACAGGCATGAGCCACTAAGCCTGACCTTACATTTTTAAACCCCAGAATCAAATATGATGAATTGCTAATTGGTTCTAATATTTTTGTTTTTTGAGACAGAGTCTTGCTGTGTCACCTAGGCTGGAGTACAATAGCAGGATCTCGGCTCACTGCAACCTCCTCCTCCCGGGTTCAAACAATTCTTCTGCCTCAGTCTCCCAAGAACCTGGACTACAGGCATGCACCACCACACCTGGCTAATTTTTGTATTTTTAGTAGAGATGAGGTTTCACCATGTTGGCCAGGCTGGTATCAAACTCCTGACCTCAGGTGATCCTCCCACCTCGGCCTCCCAAAGTGCTGGGATTACAGGTGTGAGCCACCGCGCCTGGTGGCTCAAGGTTTAGATACAGGGATGTGGATATTTGTTTTACTTGTACTTTTTAATATTTATTAAATTTAAGAAAAATGACAGTTATAGCTGCATGTAAACTAATATATTCAAAGGAGGCTAAATGTAATTTTTATTTAATTCCTCTTTGCTATTGTATGAAAATTTGGAGGAACAAATGATATTTTTTGCACTGTATTTTTAGTGATGCCAATTGGTGGAAAGGAGAAAATCACAGAGGAATAGGACTCTTCCCATCCAATTTTGTAACAACTAATTTAAACATAGAGTCTGAGGCCGGTAAGTTAAATCTTAGAAAATGTTAGATCTATTTTTTTCACTTAAATTTTGTGATTTGGTTTTGGATGGAAAGTAGATTGGCATTTAACTTTTGTTTTAAATCATTTATTTATAGGCATGACAAGCTAACCTAGTTTTTAACCAAATTAAGGGGTTAATTTAGCCCATGTTAATCCCAAGAATTATTTCCTTTTATTTTAAATCCTCTTGAGAGTTCCCATACATAGTTAAATGTCAGGCATAAAATAATATGTGACCATGCAGGTATTTAAATCAGCCTAACTATGTGGTGTAAGAGGCAGTTCTTAACTATTCTGTACAAAGAGTGTTTTGATTCATCACTGACCACAGTGGCAAACGGGGAGTGGTGTGGAGATCTTGTGGTTGGCAAGTGCCGAGTATGATTACTGGGATTAGGAGCACTTCTAAATTTTAGACCTTTCCTCACCTTGATTTTATCCTCCGAAGCCTGAAACAATAATGAAGTAATGTAATCAAGCCACTAAGGTTCCTGGTTCAGATCTGCTGAACTTTTAGTCGGTCTGTTCTTTAGCCATCGTCAACCATGCTGAGAAAGCATGCTATTTGTTATTCAGGTAGGGAGGTGGGGGGGAATCTGAGTGTAAAGGAACAGCTCGTAATAATATTAATTCTGATGATAATCAGAAATAGTTATTGGTTTTTAAGCATTCATTATTTGTCAGGCATTGTGCTAAGTCATTTGTACTATTGCATTTCAATCTCACAGCTGTGAGAGAGCTACTTTTGTTGCCCTGTCTTACAGATGAGGACAGTGAGGCTGAGAGGTTGTGTTTCTAGTAAGTGATTGAGCCAGGATTGTAGTCGGTCAGTCTTACCTTACACGAACTCACTGAGGGATATATCAGTGCTAATCCTTGTCAGTTCAGGAGAAAGAACTTCAAACGAAAGCATTGTGCATCATGTGTAACATTGTCTTTGTATGTGTAGCGCATACATTCAGAAAAATGAGTCATGAGAGGCCAGTACTTACTGATTTGAATATAGGGTACTTTGCCATTACTTATACTTTCATTCCTCTTTTCTGACTCCCTAGGAATACTGGAGACACCTTTAAAAAAGTTTATAGACCATGCTCAGGGGATTCTATATAGCAATTTCTCCTTGGCCTAGGCTGGAGACTATTGAAAGGGAAAAATATTCTGGGTTTTCAGTTTATCCCTGTGTTATGCTGACTTCTGTTTCTTGAAAGTTAGCCAAATATTTGAAATAAATGGCTAACAGTTGGGATTTAAAATTGTTGAGCTACATAGGTTTTTGTTGTAATTTTATTTTTACCAAAATTTACTTTGTTAAAGTAGAGTACATTCTAGCAATACTCCAAGGAACATTTAAATAGTTTTCTGGGTTTGTGTATTTGTAAATTTTTTTCAACCTTCTCTTCTTGAAAAACTTTTTTGTTTAGTGTTGTTTTGACTTTTTTTTTTTTTTGAGATGGAATCTTACTCTGTCACCTGGGCTGAAATGCAAGCAATTATTATGCCTCAGCCTCCCAAGTAGCTGGGACTACAAGCACACGCCGCCACGCCAGGCTAATTTTTTGTATTTTAGTAGCGATAGGGTTTCACCATGTTGCCCGGGCTGGTCTTAAACTCCTGAGCTCAGGCAATCCACCCTCCTCAGCCTCTCAGAGTGCTAGGATTATGAGCGTGAGCCACTGCTCCTGGCCTTGTTTTAACTATTATCGAAGTTAGCGTAAAGTAAGTTTTATTTTTTGTTCGTATAGGAAATATTTTTTTAATAGAGGGGAAGAGTGTAGAAGGAACTCACAGATGTAACTATGAAATTAGCTAGATAATAATCTCTACTCTTATATATTTATTCACCCCATTGGTAACATTCAGTTTTCAGGAAAATGCCTAAAATGTCAGTTGCTGTTAATATTGTACACTTATTCCACTAAAATTTTAAGTTCCATGGGGTTAGGGATTCTTCCTGTTTTATTCACTGGTGTATGTGTAAATGCCTAGAACAATGCCTGGCACATAATAAGTACTCAATAAATGTTTGTGAAATAAAGGACCAAATGTATGTAATAACATATTGATTATAAAATGTGGTGAATATAATATATAAAGGGCTTCCTTTTTTTTTCTTATGGACAATCATAGCCACTTATAAATTAGTGACTAAAATTACTGAAGTAAATGCTGAGGAACTTAAAAGTTTACTTTGTTTCTATAGCGGCTGTGGACAAATTGAATGTAATTGATGATGATGTGGAGGAAATTAAGAAATCAGAGCCTGAGCCTGTTTATATAGATGAGGTAGAGTCTTTCTTTTGTTTAATAGTTAAACTGTCAAGACAATTTAAATGTACTATCTTTGAGATTGCTTGGAAAGAGTAATTTCATATTCACTGAGGTTAAAACTCTTGAGTTTTTAAAAAGTGTCCTATTACTTTTTTAGGATAAGATGGATAGAGCCCTGCAGGTACTTCAGAGTATAGATCCAACAGATTCAAAACCAGACTCCCAAGACCTTTTGGATTTAGAAGGTACTTGGTGAATATTAGATATTATTTTAATATTATATCATATTTTAGCTATTCATAATGTCTTCAGTTTCTTCTGCCTTGTGTTTACCTTTAGAAGTTAGAAGTCTCTGGTGGGGAACAGACTAGTACAGTAAAACAGTAAAAGTATTACTTGGAAGGTATAGTTATAAACCTGCAAATCCTTTTCATAAAGGAAGTCTTTGTATTTCTTTAAGCCCACTAGTAAAATTGGCTGAAGCGTTTTGCAGTCTGAAAAAGGACAGAATTAAAAACAACAGCATATTAAATTGAGTCAAAATGTTTAAAATGTTTATTCCTGTTTAATTTTCTGGTATTATGAATTTAAAGGACGAAATTATACATGATCATTGTTAGCTTCATAACTTAGTCACTTGATGTATGTTGATATGTTTTTTAGTTTCTAAAAAATGTGAAAATAATTAAAACATGTTTTTAAAAAAATCCTTTGGGAGAAAAATCTCTAGTAAATGAATAATTATTCTTAAATCTTTTTATAGAAGAAACATCTGGTTATGAATATAGAATACAGTGTTGTGCTCTTCATTGTATCAGTGTTCACATTGGGAAACACATAGTATGCTTTATCTTGAGATGTCTTAAATAAATGAACAATCTTCATATCTGTTGGGCAAAAGGTTACATAGTTTATACACTGTGGCTTAAGTTTGTTTTCGTTAACTAATCATAGTTTTCTAGATGTCTTTAAGATTTTGAGATAACTCCAGAATTCAGTCTGTCAACTTAGGTAATAGTTTCAAGAAAACATAATATTTTAATATTATTAAATATTGCTTTTGACCTTGCTTTTAGTGACATGATAGTAATATGTAGTAGTAATGCTGAATAGTAGTCTTTCTCTAGCATGAGCTTAATCTCTATGTATTATGCATAGTATTGTATATTGGTTCTATATTGTTAAAAATTTTTGAAATTGGCTTAAACTGGATTAAGTTTCTGTATTCGTAAGTATTTTTGTATTTACAGATATCTGCCAGCAGATGGGTCCAATGATAGATGAAAAACTTGAAGAGATTGATAGGTGAGATTTTTTTGTGCAAGGAATCAAAAGTATAGTTTTGGGGGGTTCACTTGTTTTTGGCAAACAGTAAAGTAGGGAAAGTTTTTGTAGAACTGTACAATTTGTGGAAATTGTTTTCCAGTTTCCCAAACTCTTACAAACTTATAGCAAGGTGGTGATTTTTGTTTTTGTTTTTCTAAAAAACAAGCTCTGACAAGTGTTCTTAAAGACAAATTTTGCATGGCTTACTTTTCACCAGTCTGTTCTAGCATGCTTCCAGTGATATTAGAATTGCCTGGATCAGTGGTAGCCAGTGTGCATACTCTCTAGTATTTTCTGCATGCTGTGCCCATCATTGCCACTGTAGTGATGGACAGCAGTTTTGGCCATCATCGTATAGTACTCTGTTTCAGATTTCCTTAAAGCTGGACAGTCTTAGTGAGGAAGACCAATTTTGCTTTGTCTTATCTGATCATCTTCAGAGCGTGGTTTTACCCTAGCACATACTTTCTACTTTTCATAATGAGTTGGAGCCTAGAGTTGATCAGCTTCACTGACTCTTTCATCTTCTTTGCGGCCATCTGCCTTACGTCCAGGATGGCCCCCAACTAAGAGCAGCTGACAAGATGGCCGGGAGCCTGGTGCTTTTTATTGAGTTAGCTATTTTTTTGTTTTTCATATGGCATAACAGTGTATTTAGAATCGTGGACTCTTGCTCTTAATGCGCCAACCTTTATTTCTAACTTGGGCTGGAATTAAAGGGATAATGAGTAGTAAAGAATAAAGTGAATAGATAAGAAAATCAGAACAGGAGTCCTAAGCAAGAATTGAATTTTTTTTTTTTTGAAACGGAGTTGCACTCTGTCTCCCAGGCTGGAGTGCAGTGGCGCAATCTTCGTGGCTCACTGCAACCTCCACCTCTCAGGTTCAAGAAATTCTCCTGCCTCAGCCTCCTGAATAGCTAGGATTACAGGGGTGCACCACTATTCCTGGCTAATTTTTGTGTTTTTAGTAGAGACAGAGTTTCACTATGTTGGCCAGGCTGGTCTTGAACTTCTGACCTCATAATCCACCCACCTTGGCCTCCCAAAGTGCTGGGATTACAGGCATGAGCCACTGTGCCCAGCCAAGACTTGAATTCTAATGTGATGAGAAGTGGTACTTATAAAAATTTCAAGTGAAATTTCTCTAGTGTTTGTGAAGCTAAATCACACCTTCTCTTTTAATTTCTTGTCCTTGTATTTCTTTGTTTCTGTTGCTCTTTTAATGTTATCCTACGTAGTTTTCTTTTTCTTTTTTTTTTTTTTTTTTTAAGACGGAGTCTCACTCTGTCACCCAGGCTGGAGTGCAATAGCACAATCTTGGCTCACGGCAGCCTCCACCTCCCAGGTTCAAGCAGTTCTCTGCCTCAGCCTCCCAAGTAGCTGGGATTGCAGGTGCCTGCCACCATGCCTGGCTAATTTTTGTATTTTTAGTAGAGACAGGGTTTCACCATCTTGGCCAGGCTGGTCTTGAGCTCCTGACCTCATCATCCACCCGCTTCAGCCTCCCAAAGTGCTGAGATTACAGGTGTGAGCCACTTTGGCCGGCCTATTTTTCTTTTTTTAAAATTATTATTGTTTTTGGAAACAGGTTCTCTGTTGCTCAGGCCCAAGGGATCCTCCTGCCTCAGGCTCCCTAGTAACTACAGGTGTGTGCCACCACACCCAGGTTTTTTTTAAAGACAGGGTCTTAGTAAGCTGCCCAGTCTGGTCTCAAACTCCTGGCCACAAGTGATCTTCCTGCCTCAGCCTTCCAAAGTGCTAGGATCATAGGCCTGAGCTACCTTGCCTGGCCCTTATTGTTCTTTAAAAATAGGAGCAACACTGAAGGATAGACTATCAGGATTTTGAGCTTTTAACTTGGTTCTGCTCACCTCTCTATCTGAAGTCAGAGGGAGAAGCCATAGTGAATGGAAAACAAGGGATAGGGCTTAGTATTCCATCATCATCCCTTTCTAGCTATATTTATTGAATTAATATATAAACAACACAAGAAGAAGGGATTAGATAGGGCCAAAATAAGGAGAATAGAAACTACTTCTCTCTACGTCTACCAGAGAAGTGCAGTAGCAGCAAGACTTTTCCTAGTCACCAAAGATTGTCATCTTTGTTCCAGGGGGCATTTTTCTTTTGGGACGGGATCTCATTGTGTCACCCAGACCAGAGTACAGTGGTGCAGTCGTGGCTCACTAAAGCCTCCTTGACCTCCTAGGCTCAAGCGATCTTCCCACCTCAGCCTCCTGAGGAGCTGGGACTACAGGTGCAAAACATCAAGCCCAGCTAATTGTTTTAAGAATTTTTTTTTGTAGAAATGGGGTCTCACTATATTGCCCAAGCTGATCTCAAATTCCTGGGCTCAGATGATCCTCCCACTTCAGCCTCCTGAAATGCTGGGATTATAGGTGTGAGCCCCAATACTGGCAGCCTCACTCTGACTTCTAATTCTTCTAGATCTTTTCCTTTAACAAAATTCTTTCTATCAACAAAAAATAAGATTAAACTGTCACAGCTCCTGACTTTTTTCATTATATATTATGACATCTGTTCATATCAAGGGATAATTATGAAGGATAGTGATTTTCATTGTAGAATGTGTGGACATACACTCAGCCCTCCATGTCCATGGGTTCTGCTCCAGCGTACTCAACCAACTTCAAATTATTTTCAAAAAGTTTTAACAACAGCAAAAAAAATTGTGTCTGAACTAAACATGTACATGTCATTATTATCTAGACCATACAGCATAACAAGTATTTATATAGCCTTTACAATGTGTTAGGTATTATAAGTAACCTAGAGATCATTTACAATACATAAGAGGATGTGCAAATGTTACATGCAAATACTACACCATTTCATTTCAGAGACTTAAGGATCTGCAGATTTTGGTATCCTTGGGAGATCCTGTCCCAAAAGAAAAAAAAAATCAAAGTAACCATAATTTTTATATTTTTAGTAGAGATGGGGTTTCACCATGTTGGCCAACCTGGTCTCAGACTCCAGACCTCAGGTGATCTGCCTGCCTCGACCTCCCAAAGTGCTGGGATTACAGGCACGAGCCACCACGCCTAGCCAATAGTCCATATTCTTTAACACAGCAATTTCAAGCCCATACTAAATACATAGGGATAGATGCAAAGATTTAGCTTTTAAGATAGTCACAGTGTTATTTATGACATCAAAATTGGAAATAACAATAATGTCTTTCAATATGAGATTGGTTTATCAGTCATCCCTTGCTGATTAGATAGGGCAAAATAAGAAGGAGAATAGAAACTACTTCTCTCTACCTCTACCAGAGAAGTGCAGTAGCAGCAAGACTTTTCCTAGTTACCAAAGATTGTCATCTTTGTTCCAGGGGGCATTTTAAAAATAAACTTACTGTATTTTCTGAAGAAATGAAAAATCCGTGTGGCAGTTGGCAGTTTTGCCATGTTTTAGAGAAAGCATTAAGTATCTATTTACACATCTACTTTGTTTCAGTGCAGGGATGTTAATGGTTAATGGATAAATAGAAAAGATTCAAAAAAAATCAAAGTGACCGTTCTGATATTAGTTAATTTTTTGAGTGAGAACTCAACCATTAACCAGTTTTCTTACCAGTTTCAGTTTTTGAATAGGCCAACTGACATTTTTTCTTGTTCCATGGCCACAGCTGCAGATGCAGCTTCTGTTCTGGGAAATATTTCCTGTTCTTCAACAAATTCTTATTGACTATTATTTACCCTTGTGAAGTATTCAGAGATGAATAAAATATCATTTTTTCTCCTGAATGGATCATCATGTTTATTATTCCTACTAGGAAATACAACTCTACTGTAATAAAGTTAAATTGTACATTTCATTTCTATCTGTCATTGTACAGAATGAAATTTTGTAGCATTTTATCACCCTAAGAAATTATATTGAGTAAACATGTAAATTAACTCCAAAAAAGTTTAGATAGATTTGTTGAAGGGAGATTCATAGTCTGACCTTAACTATGCTCCAGACGGTTTTAATCTTATTTCCTCCTGTCTTCCAAAGATAATTTTCTACCATCCTGATCAAGTTGCTCTTTTGCCTTATTACTCTGGGATTGTGTCTCAAATCTTTGAGGATTTCAAACACAGTGATCGTGTCTCTCTACTGCATTTTCCTGGTATTTCATCAGCATACTAGGTTTTGTGGATCAGATTCCTACAGTTAAATTTTAGTTACGCATTTGTTAACATGGCATTAATTTCTGTAGCTTTCTGGGTGGTTTGTAACTGTTATTTTTGATCATAGAGTTTGACCTGCTTAATGCAGTCATTCCTACCAGAGAGGGAACAAACTTTTTGTTCTTGTTGTTCAGACATAACAGATTATAATAGAAGAAAGGTAACAAATCTTGATAGGACTCAGACCAGGCCGTTTACTTGGTAGTCCTCTGTCTGTTTGCATGCCTCTGCTTGTTGCCTGTGTTTTTATAGAAAAGAACTGCATTCAATAAAAAGGCTTGTGAATGTTTCAGGCCAGATAAAAGTGGTTGCTTAACTTTTATAAATTTCTCAGTTGCAAAGAGAGTTCTTTATTACTCCCAGGGAACAGACAAAATTGTGTCAAGTAGGGAGAGTTTGCTCTGAAGTTTCTTGGGCAAATTTGAAGATGCTTTTATTTGGATTTGCGGTTACTACACAATAAAGTATTGGATTTTACTTAACTTTCTCAAAACGACCAACAAATGAGCATTAGAGACTAGTCTTACTTACACATTGTTTTTACTTGGATTTTCAAGGATAATTATTTAAGTGGCTTTTTTTCAGTTGATACTTTCATGGATATAAACAAATGAAAATGTGTGTGATTTTTTTTTTTAAACAAGCGTTTTTAAATTTCTATCATATTATACTTCATAGAGGTTCTGGACCTTGCCTGGGTACTTTCTTTTATTGAAATTTGTAATTGAGGCCCAGATTCTTACCTAATTTGAGAATTTTCTTTTTAATAATTGAATTCTCAACAGAAGGCTGGAATGTGTGAAAGTAAATTCTTTTAGCACCAAAATTATGAATTGATTGCATTTTATGAGGCATGGAAAGTACTTTTCCCTAATACTATAAAGTCATATTGTCACTGGTAGAGGGATATGACTGTGAGTTGTCCAGGTTCTTGGCATTTTGGACAAAGAATTGAACAAAATGCCCAGCAAACCAAAGGAAGATTGAAGCAACAAAAGAACGAAAGCAGGGATTTATTGAAAGTGAAAGTAGACTTCACAGTGTGGGAGCGGGCCTTAATAGTGGCTCAACGGCCCGGATACAGAACCTTCTTGGGTCCAAGTACCTCCTAGAAGTTTACCCTTGACCACTTCATTCTCACCTCATGTAAATGAAGGGGTAGCTCGCAATCAGTCTGATAGGTTGCAGAAAGTAGCCAACCAGAGGCTGAAATGAAGTTACAAAGGTCACACTGCTGTACAAACATCTGATTGGTTGCAAAAAGCTTTTTGCAACCAATCAGAGGCTAGGGTGAAGTTACAAAGTTATACTTCCATGCAAATGAAGACTCCACCCACAGTCAGTCTGATTGGTTGTAGATAGCAACCATTCAAAGGCTGGAGCAGCCATTCAGAGACTTGGTTGTGGACAGCAGCCATTCAGAGGCTGAAGTTACAAAGTTGCAAATGATGACTGGACCTGTGATCAGTTTGCTTCTTTTCTGACAGCCAGTTTACCATTGCAGGGTGAGGGGTTTGCAAAGGGAATATCCTCTGGTCCTTTTCTTAGGTGTGGAAAGTTTGGGTTGGGTTTCCTTTCAATTTAGTTATAGGAAGTCAGCATGAAACAGCCTTAGGTTTCCTGCCTCTAGACCCTATTCTCCTGCCTCAGTATCAGCCTAGCTATTAACAAGAATTAAGCAATTCTTCCTCTCAGTTTCCCTTTGTGAATATTCTTTCATTAAATATAAAAAGAGCCTTTTAATATATGAATAGAAATTGTGTTAAAAAACAAATTTATGTTACTAAACACATGCTAAAAACTAGAAGAATATAATACCTTTCTTCTATATCAGGAAGCATTCAGAATTGTCTGAATTGAATGTAAAAGTCTTGGAAGCTCTGGAACTATATAACAAATTGGTGAATGAAGCACCAGTATACTCAGTCTATTCAAAGCTCCATCCTCCAGCACATTACCCACCTGCATCATCTGTGGTTCCAATGCAGGTGAGCATGTTTTTTGAGAACATTTTCTAAATTATAAACAAGTTTTAAAGTTAAAGAAAATGTTTTACAGCATAATATTAAGATTTCTATTGTCTGTGAATAGAATTATAAAACTTATCTTTGTTTTAGTAAATATTGGTTAAACAACATTCACCAAAACAAATTAGACAGATACTCATATTTCACAAAAACATTTTAGTTCAGTTTTAACATGGATGAAAAGACCATTAAATATGTGAGGGTAGTTCTAGTTCTTCATATGGTTTTGTAATTATAAAGCATAAATCTTTTATGTAAGTGTAAGTCCTTTTTGTAAATGTGGAGTGTATATATCTTTTTTTTTTTTTTTTTTTTTTTTTTTTTT